>JASDQU010362479.1:584-11717 GCA_032191745.1 Picea mariana
CCCTCTGAGTAAACTGCAATACCAGTTTCTCATACTATCATCGTCCTATGACATCACACTCCACTACCACCACTGTCTCTGGACATCACACTCCACTACTGCCTTTCATAAGTCATGTCTCATTACTTCGCCAGCATACTTTCCTCCAATCACCCATCACATGTCATATCCCATTCACCTATCCTCCAATCACTGCCTTCCACATCATCCTCACACACCCGTCACCCATCCTTTATCTTCCACCTCATACCCGAGGTACCCGTGGGATAACTAATACAGGAAAACATATCCATTAGCCTGTTGACCTATCCCCCGCGCCTCCAACAGATACCCATTTGCCCAGATAATCCCACTCTTTTCGCCATTCCTTCATCATTCACGATCCAGACACCTCTGAAACCATTATTATCTATGTTTGTTTCGTCTTCAACCTCCATTAATTCCTGAAATCTACAGTCAGCATCATTTCTTTTTCAAATTTTGCAGGTATCAGTCAAAGTGATGGCACCAAAGTACAAACAATCAGAAGTTGATGAAAATCATTTCCTCTCGCCTACAGTCGACATCGACTGGATCCCTCTGGCTGACAAAGATTACCTAATTTCAGAGCCCAAATGTGAATTTGATTTTGCTGAGCTACACTCGTGGTTCAGAGACACTTTCTTAGAAGAGAGTGATGAGATTGGACTCCAGAATTCCAATCTCCCACTATATCTATTTCCCCAAATTCATCATTTCCCCGAGTTCGCCCTCAAGTTCCAAGCGCACTATATTCCTAATCAAAGAGCTATTGTTTCATCCTCCGGAGAGACCCTGTTCACTATCACACCCGAAGCCATTGACCAGATGTTGTAAATAACCAAAGTCGAATCTTTTTCTCCTTTTACCATTGAGATCCTAACCGAAATATATCAAAAGTTTTCTTTTCCATAGAGAGTGCAAATTTTGATCTTTTCCTCCCTGAGAGTACCCCATTACCCAAAGCAAATCCATCATATCAGTCATCGATTTTCTCAGTAAAAGGAAATCAAATTATTTCCTCTCTTTGCAGTCTACTTGGATACTACTCAGACGAGTGGGTAGATGAGCCAATATTGGGTTATCTATCTATATTCTCTACCAAGGAAAGAGCCACAATGCAGTTCGACTACAGCAGTTTTTTGGCCAAGAATATTCACGAACATCTTTTCAAGTTTCCCACCGAAGGCATGTTCCAGTACTCTTCAATACTAGCATACATGTTCATGCTTTTCCAAGCGGATAAGTTCCTATTCTCCATGTAGAAGCTAGATCAGAATGGAAAATCGTAGTCGGTCACATCCTGGATGTCACTGTTGAAAAGAAACTCACCAGAATTCACCTTCATTCAGTTCATAGATCAGTTCTACCATCTAGTGGTAAGCATGCTCAGCGGCAGACAAGAACCAAGGATAAATGAAGAAATCCAACGAATTCTACATCTCTTAGACCTTGCCAAGACCAGAGACTGGTACCTGTACCAGAACCACACAGAGATTAGATTTTATGGATGTGAGTTGGCCCCCTACAAACTGCCTAGATATTTTCTTGTGTGGATATTCGCCTTAGAATATATTAGGCAAATGATTAACTCCAATGATATTCATTTTGTAGCCTTCAAGAAGAAACAGAAATTGAGGATCAAGGGACAGATAGGACCTTTTATCTATAACAGTCGAGCTGTAGGGGCAATGGTCGATAAACTTCTGAAGGAGATGAAGTTCAGCATCAGTTTTCCATGGAATTATAATCCTTCCGGAATCATCGCAGAAACCAAGCTGAAGAATAAAATCTTTCCATATGCTCACGTTCCCAAACCAGAAATTGATAACTTTATGAACCAGACAGAATGGGAAGTGAACACCTTGGAAGAATCAGAACAATAGCATCCTTCAGCCAATGTTTCACAAACCACTACTCCATAGGTACTAGTATAAAAGAGGCCCAGAAAGGAAGTCTCCCCTTCAATTACTGAATTCTCAGCAGAGGATTTCTGGGTTTACAGGAAAAAGCCCAAGACCAATCATACCCCTAACAGATCCAGGGGAGAAGAGACCCAGTTTCCCACAGTAGCAAAGGGAGAACAATCACCATTGTTCTCAAGAAGTCAACAAATGATGTCTACCTCTTCATCAAAGAAGCAGACTGATACCACCTTGACCACCCAGCCACCACAAGGATCCGCAGGACTGAGTATTTTTGAGAAATACAATCTGATTAAGAAAAATAATGAGATGTTGACCAACAACACCTATGCCCGATTCTGGAAACAAACATCAACAACACAGCATAGACTTCTCTCCGCATTTGATATAGAAAAGGGGAGAATGCATATGGCCTTCTTTTAGGCACAGGTGCCTCAACCAAAGAAAATTTTGGATTACAAAAGGTCAACTTTCGAGTTTGATGCTGCAGAGGTACATCTAGCTGACCAGATGGACTTGCACAGAAAAACTAGAGAAATGATTTTATCAACATTGGTAAACACTTCCACAATTGCTACAAAATTGCAGGTTTCTCTAAACAATGTTCAGAATCAACTAAAACTAGAGAAAGTGTCATCCTTTGAAAAGGATAATAGGATCGAATCTTTAGAAGAGCTGGTACTTAAAATTGGGTACAACCCCTCCAATGTGAAAGTAGCTGAAGAACTGCTAAAGAAAAAGAATGTTGATATAGCATTCTTGAGAAAGCAACTAAATCTGCCAGCTACTGAATATTCACAGGCCAAAGAGATGGTCGAGACAGAAGGCCAAAAGGAAGAGATGTTGAAGTTAATCATGGAAAAGAATGCACAGATCAAAGAGATGGAAGCTGAGTTAGAAAGGTTGGTAAAGGAAAAGGAACAAACAAAGCCCATGGAAGTCATTCCACTGAGTGTGGTCCTCCTCACAAGAGTTAGCACAGCGACAACATCAACAACTACTATAGCAGAACTTCCATCAGATTCCCCAGTGATGGTTCTAGAAACATCTGAAACTCTAGCAAAGGCGATGAAGGAGATGAACTTACAAGGAGAAGAAATCAAAAGACTGAAACAAGAGGTAGATAATCTCCAAAAACTTAAATCTTCCTTCCAGGCCAGCCACAACAATGAGAGGCACACATCAGAAAAACTTAAGCAGGAACTACAGCAGCTACAAAAGAAAATAGTTTTGGGAAAAACACTAGCAAAAGCTAAGGAGAACATTTGGATGGATATATCAAAATCCATGGAAAAAATATGACCACTTGTGCAGATCATGTTTGAGAAGCATGAATTGGTGTTGAGGATCATGCAAGCCATTGACAGGACAAAGGGAGAGCTGGGAGAAATTCCCACATAGGCAAATGAAATCATCAGGTTTCTGAATTCCAAGACTAAGGAGGAGCTAGAAAGTCTGGAAATCGAGGATAGGACAGAGACTATCCTCGAGGTTAAGAAAGTTATGACCAAGAGAGGACTAATGTTAGAATTGGAGGAGAGAGCCCAGAACATGGATATCGGAGTTCAGATATTCTTCAGCAAGATTGATGCTTTGCAAAAACAAAGGTCTTCCCAGTTTACTGGTTTTAAATGACAATCCGATGACTTTGTTCGACTACAAGAAAAATATCACCATGGTGGCAAAGGATAGCTCTAAGTTTTCAGGAATACAGGGTAGAATAACAGGCAAGGCATTTTTAGAGACTCTGCAGTTGGACCTCAGTATCCAACATAAAATCAAGTATATTTTCATCACCAAGCCAACTTTCACCAAATATACAGAGATGTATGAAGTCTACAAAAGGTTACTAAAAGTCACCATTCCCAGTCAAAAGAGATGGGAGGATCTGTGCACTCTGATCGAGTAAGTGATGAGGTGTACAATCCAATTCAGCATGCAGAATAGTCAAAGTCAAGTTGATGACTCACCAACAACCTTCCCCAAAATCAGCATGAAGAATCCAATAGATCATTAGCAGTTCCTATATTTTTGTATTTTGTTATCTAGTTAGTTAGATTTAGACTCCACCACATCCTGATCATTAATGACGGGATTGTTTGTAATCTTTCTTATAAATACTTCAAACTTCAAAGTACTGAGGGTTGTTCTTTACACCCAAGCAAGTTGTAAGCATTGTAATATTTTCAAGAGATCTACCAGTAATAAAAAGGACGATTCACAGGATTCCTGCATGTTAACTGTTGGTGATGTTTACTCCTCTTCATTGAATGGTTTATTTGTCTTCGTAATAATTTTTTTTTTCTATATCTGATCATTTAAAAGAAGTTAAAGTTGCAAAATTTATTTTCGTGTAATATCCCTAGGCTGAACCCAATTGTAAATGTAAATACAAATGTACTTAAGCTGGTGAGCTGATTGACATCATTTTGTATGCACATTTCATGGCATAGTGCGTGTATGTACTGCACAGTAAAATAAGGAAGTTTGCACATTCCAGAATACCGCATGCAACATCTTAAGTGTGCGTGATTGTGAGGCCAGTGAGCCTTTGTGTATATGCTATGTTTTATAGGCTGGTGAGCCAATGGTTATAAGCTATGATGTTTATGTTTTTATTAGACCGAATAGCCTAGATGTTAAAGGCCAGTGCGCCTATTTTTGTACATGTCTCATAAATAATATAAATACATCGTTGCGGGCAGACTAACCACGATAAAAGATATAGGGAACTAAACTCCACTAGTTAGGGAAAGGGAGGGCCAAAATTTAAGGAAAGGGGCTAAGCTAGGGAGCTTGAGCCAAAAAGGAATATTATATTAATATTTCTTAAAACATAAAGTATGGATAATTATTTTATCCTAAGTTCCAAAGTTGGGGATAAGTGGGCCAAAGTAGCTCACAACATGACAAGTGTCAAGTTGGGAACATGCATACATATTGTTGGGACTTAGTTCACTCTCCCATCATTCTTGCCATCATCTCTTCCATCATTCATCCATTATTCCATTATCCTTCAGGTAGTTAGTTATCCTTCATACATTCCTATCACTGTACCTGAACCTGTATCCATAGCCATTTTTGTGCTGGTGTAGTTTGTTCGCTAGGGAGCGGGACTTAAGAAGCAGGTTGTCAGGCCCGTGGGATATTGAAGAGGCGGGTTGTCGGGCCCGTGAGCAATTCTCTGAGTGAGAGAATTGTTGGGAATTGATTTCTTGAAGGTGCTAAACTGCAGCTACAGTGCTCTGAGACTTCCTGTCTGGCCTGTTGCTGAAGCCCGGAAAGGAAGTGGGGCAGCCGAAGGACTGTTGAGTAGAGAAGGGGCACACTTCTTGGGTGGGACAGGCATGTGGGTAATGAGGGACTGTAGGTTTTTAGTTTGAGTTGGCATCTGAGACGGAGTCTTTCCTATTGTCTATGAGCCTTTAGCCTGGTTAGGAATCCCTTTACCCGGGTGGAGTTTAGTCCCAGCTCGGGGGTGACTCACTGTTGAGAGTGATGAATAGTGTGGTCTAAGGCTAGGAGGTTCGTGGAAGGTATGCATGTAGTTGGTGACATTCTTACCAAGATAAGTGCCAATTGTGTGATAAATTTACATGTTGCATTGTTATTTACGTGCTTATTTTTATGGGTTATCATATGTGCAGTTATAACTGTGTTTATTTTTATGGGTATTTCCTGTATATGTTGCATGTATACGTTTATTGTTATATCAGTGCGAATCCATGCATTTACAGTTGTATTTTTATGTTTATGTTTTATATATATAATGCTTCCACAAGAATTCTCCGTGTATATATTTTAATTGCATGCAGTTCGAAACATTTATGTGGCATAGCTCAGTTGGCTGCTGGGTATGTTACAGTTTTTTCCGTAGAGAGAACAATAAGAGTTATCTCATGTAGCGTGGCCCGGCCATGGGTGTTCGGGGAAGTTACACTTCGTATACTATGTTTCTGTCTTTTAAAGATCTAAGTGTTTGTCTTCTGATGTTATGATAAAAAAATTATTGAATGCTTGTTTATTTTAATTGATTATTTCATCTTTTCTGCTATCCATCTTTTTAATTCTAAAGGATCCAACAGTTGCATTATCCTGCCCTGTGAAGAAACCTAATAAAACTTGTTCTTTGATATCAAACCTTAACACAGACCCCATATCCCAATGGATGTGTAAACAATATTTCAGCAATTTTTATAAAACAAACAACACAATCCTATTTATTTAACTAGCCTAATATCTGAAACCTGAAACATATTCAAATCTTACAGAGAGATCCCTCTCTGAAACTGGCAGGGATAGATCCCAGTTTCGAAGTGGTTGGATAAAGTAACCTCTAATAAATTTATTCTACCTCCTTACAACCTCTGGGAATTTAAAGAGTGTTAACATAGTGGTGACCATACTGGGGAACTGAACAAACTTTCCATCCTACAATTTCTTTTCCCTAGACAAAGAAAAATTTATTTCTGAACAAATCATAAAATCTAAAATTATAAGGAGATAATGTTCATAGGTTGTTAAAGTTTGTATATATTAGTTTAAATATCTTAAAAAATTAAAATTTTGGCTCCTAAAAGAGTTTTCACTAGATCTCACCTAGATCCAGAACCTGTAACAGCACTAGACAATCCAGAATAATTACTCAGAAAGAAAAATGCTACAGAGGGTTCCAAGAGTCACAGTCCTCTTCATAGGTCCCCTTCTCTTCCAGAGAAGATTGTTTCCCTTCAGAATCTCAAGTTTGACATATCTTTTGAACAAAGCCTTTTTAGAAAAAAATCTGATAGCTTTGTAAGTGAAATAGTTTTAGATCAAACCATCGTACAACCCAGGACCCTTGAATTACTTTCTCCCAAGCCAGACGTTGATCAATGATTTCTTTAGGAATTTGACAAGTTAGAAGATCTAGTAGAAAATCTTGATCGAGCCTTATACAAAGCCCACTTCCAACAGTCAGTCAAACTTTCTGCCTTGACTATTGTTCCAGCTTCTGTTAAACCTAAACCAACTCACTCTGTTCCTCCCATCCCTTCATGTTCCACAACTTCTGCCACTTCCGCTCCAATCACAGAAGTTGTTGTTCAGCCTCCTCCACCCATCATGGCAGTCAGATATGCTCCCTTGGTGTTGGTCGCTCCCTTACACGCCATGCCCCAACACTATCAAACCAGACTTCCTCAGTTTGATGGCACTGGACCTCTCAACTCAAAGCAACACGTTGACAAGATGAATGATTATTTTGATTTGCAGGAAGTAGATGAAGTTGACGTTCAAATGAGACTTTTTTCACAAAGTCTAACCGAGGATGTTAAAAAATGGTTCAAAGACTTACGTCCTACTACTATAGTTGACCTTGTTGCTTTTCAATAAATTTTTCTCGACAGATGGGAGGTAAAGAAAAATCCTCTCCAGATTTTGTCCGAATATGAGAATATCAAAAGGAACCAAGGAGAGACAGTGCAGGATTACTGCACTCGTTCAACAATATTTACAATGCAATTCCAGTAGATATCAAACCAACTCAAGGTTTGGCATTAATCAAATTCCCTAATGGATTTTATGTTGATATGTCATATCAGCTAAGAGAAAGAAATTCTGCCACCCTGGAAGACATGCAGAAAAGTGCGGTGAGCATGGAAGCAAATCTTTTAGCCAGAAGAGACGGACAGAGAACAGAAAGAAGGGTCACGACTAAAGAAGATCCTTCCACTTCCTCTTCTGATGCTAAACTAGATTCCATATCCAGAGCTATGGAGATAATGATGGATAGACTTACAATAGCCGACATAAATCCACCTAGGGAAAACCAAGTTTCTCCTCAGATTTGGAATCCAAACTTTAGAAGAAATCCCACCCAAATCAAGAAGAGAGATCCTAGAGATCAAAGAGAACAAAGGGGGCTTGATCAGCATATTAGACCACCTCTTCAGGAAAATTATGTTGATGAAGGGGAGGATATAATCGAATAATTGGATGACACTCACATAAACCTCATGGGTGTTCACGATGATGACTCCATTTTCCTTACTCAAGAAGAGCAGGAGCTATTTCTCCTTTCACATATAGAGGTAAATGAGGAAGTAGAACAACAAGCCTTTGAGAATGATATAATGGAGGTTCATAGGCAGTATAACTTGAGAAGAAATAAGACCAATGACAATCCTCCAAAGAAGGCCATTGAAATGAAGAAGGCTACTCAAATGAAGAAAATCTCATAAACTTTTCTCAAGAAAGTCCCTAAGAGGAATAATGTCGAATCCCCTGCAAAAAGAAACTCTGAAATTTTACAAAGATCAAATCAGACTAAGGTTTCATCAACCAATCAACCAAGTACTTCTACCCAGAATACTATGGTAGACAAACCAGAAGTGCAGAGCCTAAGCAAAGCTTCCACTACTTTCAGCCTTGAAGGGGAACTAGCTAAATTGAAGATTATTATTCCCCTGTCCGAGCTAATGAGAAAGAACGCTTACAGTTCATAGGTGATTAAATCATTAAGCATCAAACCAGAGATAAGTACGAAGGCATTGAATATTGGATCAACAACTCNATACGGTAAATCTTACCGATGATCAACCTGAGCTCCTGTTTTGCCCTGAAGTTAATGGTCAAACTGATAACGGTGTTGTTCCCCCTTTCTACATCAGTCTGAATATCCACGACTTGATCTTACACAATGCTATGCTTGATTCAGGCGCCTCTCACAACCTGATGCCCAAATTTGTGAAGGAAAAGTTGGGGCTTGAGTTCACCAGACCCTAGAAGGATCTACATTCTTTTGACTCTAGAAAGGTCAGATGTATAGGGTTGATTCAAGATTTATGTATCACCTTGGTTCAAATCCCAGCAAAAAGCATGGTGATGGATGTTGTGGTTGCAGACATCCCCCCGAAATATGGTATGTTTCTATCTCATCCCTAGGGGGCCAAGTTGAAAGGCACCTTGCAGTTAGATATGTCTTATGCCACAGTCCTAGTATTTGGACAATAGAGAAGGTTGTACAGAGAGACTCTGATGAAATATATGGTCAGCAGTCAAGAAAAACCACACAACTAACCACTATACTCTGCACACTCTGATCTGGATTCTTTCATTCTGTACAATGATGGTGACTTGGAAAGAGAAATTTCTCAGTTGGAAGATGATGCACCCGATCCGAAAGAAGATAAAGCAATCATTGAGTTAAAAAACACTGCAGCAGTAGAAAATAATGAACTGCCAGCATATTTCTAGAGTATGGATTTTGATGGAGCTGTGGGCAAAGAGGGAGCTGGAGCTGGAGTTTGGTTTCACAATCACAAATCAAGGTATTTAGAGAGACACTCTTACAAACTGAATTTCTAGTGCACTAACAACATAGCTGAGTATGAAGCTTTGATTTTCAGTGTAAAACTACTGAAGAAGGTTGGTGCCAAACAAATTATGGTAAGAGGTGACTCCGAATTGATTATTAAACAAATTAAAGGTGAGTATGAAGCTAAACATCCTAGACTTATGGATTATAGGAATCCTTCTTTGGATGCTCTTCAATGTTTCATGGAAATCGACATGCAGGTAATGCCTAGGGGAAAGAGCATACTAGCATATGGATTGGCTACGTCAGTAGCTACATGAAAAATACATTTCTGTCCCACTTGCCAATACACAATAGAGGTGAAGTGTATACCAACTGTCCTAGACAACATCAGATACTGGCAGGTATTTGGAAATGACGATCAAATTGAAGACTTCCTACAGTGTAAGAATGATTTCGAATGTACAAATACAGACTTAGAGAATGGTGATGATAATGTAAATAAATCTGTTTTTGAAAATGGTAGTGTGAATAAAGTAGATTCGGATGAATCGAATGAAATTGAAGTAGATTCTGATATTTTACATTTGAAACACAATGTGTTACCTAGAGGTTTAGTTCCGCTAGAAGATTTGTTTGATTTTAACGATGTAGCGAAAAAACCAAAAATTGAATCTAGTGGTAAAGAGGTCGAAGAGTGTAACATAGGAACAGAGGAAAACCCCAAGATGATAAAACTTTCCAAATCTCTAGCCCTGAGAAAAAATGCAAATACATTGAATTGTTTAAGGAATATGTAGATGTGTTCGCTTGTGGTTATGAGGATTTAAAATCTTATGACACAAGTATCATACAACATTGGATCCCAATAAAAGAAGAACACAAACCTTTCAGGTAGAAACTTGGGAGAATCAATCCCAAGTTACTTCCCCTAATAGAAAAAGAGATCAAAAATATGTATGATGCCAAAATCATAGTTCCCTTAAGATTCTCCAAATGGGTGTCCAATCTAGTTCCTACTAGAAAGAAGACTGGCGAGATCAGGCTTTGCATTGATTTCCGAAATCTGAACAAGGTCTCCCTCAAAGATAATTACTCTTTGCCTAAAATGGGCCACATCTTACAAAAGGTAGTCAGGGCCAACAAGATCTCTTTACTAGATGGTTTCTCAGGCTATAACCAGGTTCTTGTCCACCCAGATGATCAGGAGGAAACATCCTTCACCACACCCTGGGGAACTTTTATGTATGTGGAAATTCCCTTTGGTTTGATGAACGTTGGTGCCACTTTCAAAAGAGAAATGGATATTTCTTTTGTGGACGAGCTTGGTAGGTTCATAGTCATATATCTGGACGATGTGACAATCTACTCCAAATCTGACGAGGAACATTTACAGCATCTTGGACATGTGTTTGAGAAGTGCAAAAAATTTGGGATTTCAATTAATCCCAAGAAAACCCTTTTCATTTAGAGGAAGGAAAGTTGTTGGGACATATAATCTCTAAGGATGGAATTAAAATAGATCCCAGTAGAATAGAGGCCATCTAGAAAGTGGAACACCCTAGGAACATTAAAGAGTTGCAATCATTCATTGGTAAAATAAATTTCCTAAGAATATTCATACCCAACTTGGTTGAACTTCTCAGGAACATCACAAATATGCTGAAAAAAGACACCAAAATAAGATGGAACATCGAATCCAAACAGTCATTTGAGCAAGTAAAGCATGCACTTACACAAGGTCTGGTTTTGATCAATCCCGACTACACCAAAGACTTCTACTTGTTCTCTTTTTCATCTGAACACACCATCGCAACAATACTATTGCATAAAAACAGCGAAGGGTACGAACAACCCATAGCCTTTTTCAGAAAACATTTGAGAGATGTTGCA
>JASDQU010362483.1:0-11716 GCA_032191745.1 Picea mariana
TTGGGCGATGAAATTGAATACCCTGGATATCATCTTTGCAATCCAGGTTGCGATGGAGTATGTATAATTTGCGACACATAGATCCACTGTGTATGTCTTGTGGCTATGTCGTCTTGATTTGAAATTTCTCGCATAGATTCACAGTGTATTTTGATGGCTATGCTATATTTTTATGGAATGGATCCATAGTGTATGATTGGTGGCCATGACCCATGTCTATAATGTCATCTATCTGTGATCTGAGTATGGAATGCCTACCTCAGAATCAATATATATGATATTTTGCAGATGCTTGGCTGTTTGCAGGTTTTCGATTAGGTGTGCTCCTGGTTCTTGACACACACATGCAGCTTACAAAATCTATTGGCTGTCACTGGTTCCAATCTCATACTTTGGGGGGCATTCTGTTACCCATGATTTTGGTCATCATGATGATGTATTGATGATGGTGTACTCAGGTTCTTCATAAGAACTTTCTCCTGAGAAAATTTATTGTCTTCTCTTTCCAGAAATATCATTTTTGAAGGAGGTTTGCAGGCTGCTAGTATATTTTCCTACGAGAATGCATGATTCTTGTAGGCTGCCTTAAGCCAGGGTGTGAGAAGTTCACACTGTGTTGAAATGATAGGGTGCGAACTCTTTCTAAAGCAATGAAAAAGACGAATTCTCGATGCTTCTAGAAGGGAATCTTCTAGAAGGAGGAGATGGCATTCGAATGGTTATCCTAGTACTGGATTGCCTGATATTTTGGGATCATTCTTATCCAAGTAACTAATTCATTCTCTCCTATATATTGAGGGAATTCTCATGGAAAATGTTAGGAATCAAACAAGCAAGAGATTCATTGGATAATTAGTGAAAGACTTGTGTGAAGGACTGACGCTACAACAACTAGGAGACTCTAGCAAGTTTATCCAAAGGAGTTGATCTTCTTCATGCAAGTGAGAAAGTGTGTGTGTCAGAGCCAAGGGTCATCGAAAGGAAGTTTGCGACATCAAGGCTCAGGTTGTAATCTTTACTTTCCATTAATATGATACAGTAATATGTCCCTTTCCCATAAAGCTATTTCCACTTTATTGTATAATTCCTTGGTGATATACATAGATTGACTGTTGAATAGATTGTGCTTTCTTCACTTTGGTTGGTTTCTGTTGTTTTGGTCTTGACTGCACAAGAGCACTAGAGCGAAGTGGGAGAAACAAAGACCATAGGAAGCGATAATAAGGTATGTTATTATGTCTTACCTCCTAGTTAATTCAATATTCAAAATCTAGGGAAAGAGTATTATTCTGTCTTGCTTTGTTCTAGATCCAGGTGGATCTAGGGAGATCGGTTCGTGTCCACGCTTACGGATTTATCCAATAACACTTAGGAAGGTTTCCATAATCTTCAAGATTCACCATAACCTTGCGCAAGATGAACTAACCAAAGAACATATCTAAACTCTTTCATAACTAGTAATAGAGACAACGAAGTTGCAACATCATTTTCACACAATTATAGCATATTGATATTATCAGACATAAACAAGTACAATAAAGAGACGATTCATAATCATAAATAGAGAATTACACAAAATATTTCAAAATTTTAGGTCCTTCCATATATATTATCAAAAGAGCTTCTCAGATACAATTTAACAGATACAGGTCATTACTCTGTTACAATATTTTTTGGCTCTGGACTCACTCCTCAGATCTCTATCTACTATTTTCCCAAAATGGATGTGAATTACAATCACAGAACCTACATTGAGTAAATGATAATCTGTCTACACCCTCTACACCATCTACCCATCTATATAGTCTAACCCTTTACAATCATATATATCTCATATATATAGGTTGATTGGGGTCTTATGGCTTTAGACTTCATATGCTTTCTTGTTCTTGCTATGTTGTAACTTATTTTTCCTTGTTGGTGTTGCGATGTCCCTCTTTCCAATCATTTTCTATTTCTTTGCTTGCTCTACTTTCAAGCTCCTTTGTGGCTTGTGTAACTTGTTTTTGACCAAAATTGGGATTGTAGTCTTCCTTTCGCAAATTATAATAAAAGATGAAGGGCCCAACAAGCTCCGACCACAATCCTTGACTCACCCTCGAGTCAAGTCCTTGGATCTTCCACGGCTTCTGGGAGTGCTTGTTTCTTTCCTTTATCTTATGTCTTTGTTCTTCTTTCCACTTTTTCTTCTGCTCTTTCCTTTTCAGACTCTTCAAATAAAGGGCCCAACTCTGGGACAAACTCCAAGGCCCACTTCCTTACTTCTTGAAAATCGACAATTTTGTCCTGCCACTTGCTAGCAAGGAGTGAGGCTTCAGCTACAAACTCTTGAATTGCATCTGTAATGCATCCTTTAGGCTTGAATGTGACCAGGGTATTTCATTCTGAATCAGCTATAGCATCTACCTGATGCATCTACATGTATCATGTCTGAACGATAGGTCAAAACTCTCATATCTCTTTCTTAGCTACTGATTGCGCTTCAAATAAAGCATTCATCTCGTTAACTACCTACTGGATTGGATCAATTTTTTCCTACTGCTCTAGTGGATCCATGGTGAAAACAACTTCTTCATTGAGTGATTGTATATTTGTGCGCACATCCTCCATATTTGTTTTGCGCCTTGAAATGATTCACATGTAGTCACTAACTTTGCGAAAGATCCTTGTGCATTCTATTGTACATTAATACAGTGTTTCTCTAGTGTTATTTCCTTCAATCACTACTTTTTCCATCTGCTCTTGAAGCTTCATGGGTAGTTGTTCTACTTCACATTGACTCTTCCGCAGCTTTACTTCTAAGTTCTCTGCATGAATGGCCAGTTGTGACCATGCTCCCTGGAGTAGCTTAATCTATTTCTATGGCTCTCCTGCGGCACTAGATTCTAGAAATTGTGGTGCTACCTTCCTTATCTTTGGCCAGGCTTCGACAAGATTCTCCTAGACTCTTTCCAGTTTCTGCTCCACCTGGACCTTGGTGTATTCCTCTTGTGTCCTGCATGCTTGGGAAAGGAGTGATTCCTCCCTTGCAAACTCTATGTCTCTTTCAGCTTGTTGGAGCCTCTACTCTAGTTGATCAGTTGAGGCTCTGATCATCCCTACTAACTATGTTGACGGCCACTGTGCGAGGTCAGTAGAAGCCTCCCTGGGTACTTGGACCTATAGTGGTATTCCATTGGTTTTCAAATGCTCTAAATGTGTCTCCACCTATTCCTCTCATGTAGGTGGACCTTGCATAGGTTGCAACCTCAATGCTGATGGCAGGAAAGGTAGAACTTATATTCTTTCCAAGTAAAGTTGCATCAGCTCTGCAAACTTTTGTGGCTTCTAAAGTACTAGCTCCATTTGTTCCTGCAACGATGTTGAACTCTGTCATCATGTCGTGTTAGGTTCCTGTTGAACCTCTAGTACTTTTGCCTCTTTGTGGACCTCGGCTTCTGGGGTTGCACTCCTTTGGATAGCACCCTCAACATTGGTCGTTGAGGGAGTACGTTGAGGAATTGTGACTTACAGTATTGGTACAATTTTCATATCCATTAAGGGTGGAGTGTCATGCATTGGTACAAAAGGGACAATTTGTTGGCTCTGGACTTCAGGGTTTGGACCAATGAGTTCTGGTCTTTGTTCGGGTAGCTCGGGGGGGTCCAACTGCATGGGATTTGATTCAACGGTTTGGGATAGGATGGTGATCTTTTGAGGTGGAGACTGGGGTTATGGGGGTGATGGCGTTGTTTAATAATGATGGTGGATGGAGTGGCATCAAGTTCAGGGTCATCCTGAATATCAATAATTTGGTTCGTTTGAGTCATTCATCGAGTACAAGGAATGGTTGTTGATATCATCTGAGGGTTCAAAATATTTACAAGGGAGAGCCTTGTCCTAGGTTTCTTGGCCAATGGGTCTCTAATGAAGGTAGCGCTCAGGATTTCATTTACATATTTACCTATCAACATGTATTTCTCTGGAAGCTATGGGAACATGGGCACTGTTATCTTCTTGCATTCCAATGGCTACGTCTCTTCCTCCTCCTCTGAGTTTGTCTACACTGGAGCCTCTTTATTATTTTTCTCTGGGCCCGAGATTAGTCCTACCCTAGCTTCCTAGCCATTTTTATTCAACAGTTCTGTCAGTGGAAGGTAGTGCATCCCCGACTTGCATGGGTTTTGTTTCACTCCTGGCCATTACATGACCTCCTTGTTGAAGGCCTCTTTGTCCAGGTAGAATAGAAGCATCCAGAGTAGAAGTCTTGTCACTTGGAATGCCTTGGCCATACAAATGTGTGGTGGTGTTTCATGATGAATGCGATGTTTTGTGTGTTCAGGTTGAGCAATTCATGAGGAATGTGCAACCTCTGAGTTGCATCAAGAAACATGTTATACCATTTCGAGAATGTTGCATTTTTAAGGCAATGTTCTTCGAGCCCGACCTTGAATGCCAAGGCTCGAAGATCTTTGCAAGTGGTCCTATTTCTTTTGGTGATAGTGGTCTTACTACAGGTGACATCCACTTCATCATGTTTAACACAATTAACAAGTATCTGTAAGTGAAGGTACCTCCCTTCTCCTGCGCTTCCTCTCATGTGACCAGGAGTTCTTCCAACAAGTAACTGCACCAATTGAACACAACATTGTTGGCGCAAACTTATTCCACTGATAGGGAATCCAATGTACATTCCCCTTTGTAATATTCCTACATGACCTTGCTAGCAATTATGTAGCAAGTGGTCTTGACTTTCTCAGGTAGAATGGGGTCAAAATTGGTTGTGTTCCCCCCCCTCTGCATATGAAATCATTCATACAAACTGGGTTCTCCCTTTTTCTTTCCATTCTTGTTGGGATCTTGAAATCCTTTGGATACATCCTTGCCTTCGATGGATAATCCAATAAGTTGATGGATATCCTCCACATGAATTGGGTATCTTCTATCCAGTCATAGGCTCCTGTCGCGTACCCTGTTGATGAGGAACTTGGTACATTTTGAAACCTCACAAGTAGTGCCAAAAACTGGAAAATATTTGAGATTTGTAATAGTGGAGTTGAAGAGGTTGATGATCTCCAGCTTTGGAATGAACTGCATTCCTCCCAACTCATCTCAAGCGACACTCCAGAAGACATCAATGTTCAACTGCGGGAATAGAACCTGGTCTGTCAGGTTGAGGTCGAGGAGTTTGACTTGCTTGAACTTCCCTTTGAGATCACCCATGATCTTGACCCGGGGATCACATGGCTCATTCAGAACTGCATCTTTAGAAACTGCAATCCTGCTCCATGTAGCTCTAGGCATAGTGATTATGGACTGTCAATAGACTTTGATAGGATACTTGGGATTGGGGTTCGTGACTGAGGGCTGAGGGATGGCACAGAATTGAGCATAATTCATAAATTCGCAAGGTGCTAAATTCTCTCTGGGAAATAATACGTCTTACCCCGAGTTCACACAACCTTATACTCGGGATGAGCTGGCAAGTTCTATAATAACTGCTAATGTTATTCATCATTAACCCTATACATGCAACTTGGAGCTAAGTTGTCCGATGGGACTGGTTAATGGGGTAGATCTATTGGTTGATCTTGGCATTTACTGAGCAAGTGGGTCAGGGACATGGCTGACTTCATACCTTACCATTTAATGGATGAGAATCCTTGTAGAAATACCGATGGCATATTTGCGTATCGTGGCTTTATGGTTTAATAACTTCCGTACGGGTTACTATAGCGGTCATAAAGGCTATGAATGGACTGGGTTCGTGTGGTACATGGACTAGGATTATGTCTATATTCTCTCACTCTTACCACAAAGGGGTCCCCATCACATTAATGAATGTCATTAATAGATTCATGGCTCTTATGATCCTACGTTGTTGATTAAGCAGTTATGCACCAAAACAACACTTAACTAAAAAATAAAATACATGTCGTAGTGCAACAATGCATACTTCGACTTTATTAACTGAATTCACAACAATTGAACAAAAAATTCAAATCTAGCTACTATACATGCTCCTTTAGACTATAGCAACATTCCTTTAGCTTAGTTCTGAGACATATAGGGTTTTAGGTGAGTGCCATTCACCCATCCTGGCCGAAGTATACCATCCAATTGTGCGACTCTGAATACTCCAGAAGGTCGGATCTCTGTAACTATAAATGGTCCCAACCAATGTATGCACAACTTGATTGGATGTTTCTGGTATCAATTGTCATAAAGTAGGACCTTATCTCCTTGGGAAAATTTTTTATTCTTAATATGTATTTCATGCCAAGCTTTATGCCTTGATTGATGAAATTTTGCTAAAAACATAGTCTCTTCAAGTTCTTGCAACTCTGTAAGCCTTTGCGTGACTGATTCATCCTCTGACATGTGTGTAATCTGTGCAATGTATAGAATTAGGGTAATGAATTATGCAGGTAGTACAACCTCTTTCTCGTAGACTAGCTGAAATGGAGTATACTTGTGGAGTTTCTTTGTGGTTGTCATGTAAGCCCATAAAACTATTGGGACTCTGTCATCCCAATCCTCCCTATTTGCACAACAAACCTTTGTTAATCCTCTCTCCAGAATCTTGTTAAATGCCTCTACTATGCCATTGGCTTGTAGGTGGTAGGGGCTAATTTTATGATGTTGAATTAAGAACTTCGTTGTAAGCTTCACTATTGTACTATTAATAAAATCACCACCCTGATCACTGGTCAGACTCCTAGGAAAGCCAAAATGAGTGATAATACTTTCAAAAATAAACCTGGTGACAGTATCGGTTGGGAAATCCTGGACAATTGTTGCCTTAGCCCAATGTGTAAGGTAATCAATTGCAGTAATAATATACCTAACCTTTGAATGCTTAGTTGTGGGGTTGACCAGCCCAATGAAGTCAACCACCCATTTCTCAAATGCTTGCAGAGCTCAAACTAGTTCAAGATGAAATTCATCTCATCATGATGGCTTTCCTACTCTCTTACAGATGTCTCAACATCTAGCATATTATTTTGCATCCTTGAAGAGTGTGGCCCACCATAATCCAACTTGGAGGACCTTCTACATAATGGTCTTTCCTCCAACATGGCCTCTCACAACTCCACGGTGGCACTCCCATAGTATGTCTTGTCTTTCATGATCTAAGACACACCTCCTGAGGATACTGTTAGCGTCATAAGTCACTCTTGGTTTGCAGCAGGAGCAGAGCCCAATGCCCATCAGTTTTTATGTCACGATTTGTTTATAAAAAGGGAGATCGACTGGAAGTAAACTCAATACAATATCATTTTAGCTCAGAATCCTGGACTGGGCTATGCATGAATAGGCAAGTCTTAATTTAACTTCAGACAGTATGTTGTAATAAGGGTGAGTAGGAGGAAGACTTCTGCGAGAAAGTGTGAAGGCTTGTTGTGAACATCAAGCTTCCAACAACCCGAAGAGGAAGAATTATGAGATGCTAAGATATTCCTGGATGACACAGTTACAACAACATTGAGATCAAACCTATATCATGGTGAATACTGTCACAACTCGATTGGATCTTCTATTGAGATACTAAGGGTAAGAGGGGGGAAAAGACACAGGAAACTGATTAGAACTGGTAATAATATTATTATGATCTAACATACATCACAACAACATAGGTACCCTCGACTAGATACTCCAATTCTGAGTGTTCTAACACAACAATTTACAAAGAGGTGAAAAGAAGCTGACTGTCATTAAACAAGAAGATTTCACATACATATACATAACTAGAGAAACCAATGCTTCATTAAAACTTTACAATAGGGATATTATCTCTACCAACCATCCCCCTGCAAAAATACAAAAACTGATTATATATACTTAGAGCAATTTGCCACTTTGGCAGCAGGAGGTTAGTTGAGCCATTAAATTCCAAACTAGCATATGCAGGCTCTTCTGATCAGACGAGGACATCGAATCAGCATGGCTCTTAGGAAATCTATCAATAGAGAGACCTTGGGAAGACTACCTGCCAGAACCTCCATGCCTTACAATTAAGAAGTGAGGCAAGGTTTCAACCACCTCCTCCCACTTTCATTTACTTCTGGCAAGGATTAGGATCGAGGTCGAGTTGAATTGGCACCTGGAGAATGCGACGACCCCTCCTGTGGCTAAAATCGGTGCTTTGGCCCTTTGTGCATCTCTTTCTATCACCCCAAGCAACCACGGGCTGTGATCCTATGCCTATCTTCAAAAGCGCTTTCGGTATTTTGCATTTCAGCAATTCCAACTACAATAGAGGAGTGGCCCTGGCCTTCAAAATCTCGGTAGCCAAAACCGCAATGGTGATTAATCGTGCACCACATGTCCCTTGGATGGATGGTTCAAACTACCTCGATGCTTTCACTTGGACTCTCCCGAAGGGCCCCCTCTACAACTCAGACTTGCGCCAAGTGTCTTTCATATAGATGGCTGAGATCCTCCCTTGATCAATGGTGTTGATCATTTTCGGGATTCTCCCACTAGGAGCTCTCATTCCTCTTCCTCCAAAATCCTTGAAATGTTGACTCCCGAAATGCCAACTAGATGCCACCTATCCCCATTCTTTTAGAACTCACCTTTCCATACAACCCTGGGCTATGACCGTGGGCCCACACCCAAAGGTGCCTTTACATTTCACATATCGGGGATGGAAGGGAGTTGACCCTTTTATTTCGAAGTCCCGGTAGATGAAATCACGACTGAGCCTGATCAGGCACCATGTGTCCCGGCTAGATCGGACGACTGCGATCATTTCAGGACTTTCTCCATAAGGGATGAGCCCAGGTGCTCAACCTTGTGCAACTTCATGGCTCTGACTTACCTGAAGGTCATCAATCTACTCCATCGATGGATCCTCACCGTTGAAAACAAAAATGCCCGCTCGCTTGATCTTAAGCCTGAAATGGACTTCTGTGTGCTATGCATGGTGCTCATGGCTGTGACCTTGGAATAAAATGCATTTGATGGGTTTTTAAACCCATTTCTTTGCATTTTACACCAAGGGCCCGAAACTGGAGAGAAACACCCCCCTTACAAGAATTAGTGATAACAAATATTATCTAGGCCCAACTTATACAATTGTCCTGCAATCAATTGATATTCCACTACTCTAACCACCATATGATGTTTCTGAGTTACAAAGTACATTTCTAGGCAGGCCCCTATACTTAAGAAGACTAATATGTCTTCCAGGTATTCTGATATGGCCTCATCCCAGAACATGTCTACATCTGGAAGTTGATCATTGATTACACCACCACTTTCTCCTGATTCTAAACAAGATAGGTTATCAGGGTCCATGTTGCATCTTCCAGGTTTAAAGATCACTTCAAATGAAAATTCCTAAAATAGTAACAACCATCGAAAAATTCTTCCTTCCAAAATAGGCTTGTTAATTAGATATTTTAACACAGAATGATCAATGAAGAATTTAAAATGAGACCCTAACAAGTAATGTCTAAACTTTTGCAGAGCGTAAATCATAGCTAAACAATCTGTTTATGTGGTTGTATAGTTGTGCTTATCTTGTGACAACTTCCTTCTATCAAGGTAGATAGGATGATCCATGGCTCCTTCTCCTGGTTGCGCTAAGATGGCTCCCAAGGAAATACTTGATGCATCTACGTGCACATGAAATTCATTCTCCCAGTTCAGAAATATCATAATAGGTGTTGTTCTTAGCTTTTCCTTCAGGATGTCGAATGCTTTATCGCACTCTGGCATCCACTAGAACACTTTTGATTTCTTTAGAATATTTTCCAGGGGTGCAGTAATTTTTGCATACCTTCTGAATAACCTATGATAGTACCCTTTTTGCCCCAGTGTGGAGCCCAATTGTTTAGCGCTTGTAGACAGTGGCATGTTCAAAATAACTACAACTTTGGTTGGGTCTACCAATACTCCTTCTCGGCATACTATGTGGCCTAACAAATTTTCATGTGGCACACAGAAGATACACTTTTTGAGGTTCAATGATATCTGCAATTCCCTATATCTATCAAACATCAGACGTAGTAGTGTTACATGTTCCTTGAGTAGACTGTATACTGTCCAATCGTCCATATAAACTTCTTTAAACTTGTGAATAAATTCTTGGAAAGATGCTATTATAATCCGGGAAAAATTGTAGGGGTGTTCTTTAGGCTGAAGGGCATCACATTGTATGCAAATGACCCCCATTCTGTTATGAATGTGGTCTAATTTTTGTCTTCTTCGACAATCCTCACTTGGTGATACCCTGAAAATCCATCTATAAATGAGTAATATTATTTCCCCGCAACCTGTTCTATCACCTCGTCAGTAAAAGGTGTTGGGAAAGGGTCATGCATGCATGCAGAGTTAAGGATTTTTTAGTCTACACATACCCTAATGTCCTTTGTACCTTTCTTTTTCTGGATGACTATTGGGCTAACCCATTTTGCTTCTTCTACTGGAAAAATAAGTCCAGCCTCAAGCATCTTGTATATTTCCCTCTTAACCTTCTCTTTCACCCTGGGGTTAAGACGATATGGTCTATGCTTTACAGGATTTGATCCTGGTTTTAGTTCAATTTCCATCTCTCCCATAGCTCCTTTAATCCCTTTTAGCTCTGAGAATGTCTTTGGGAATAAGTCCTCATACTCCCACAACAGGCTATGTATTTCTTGGCTATTTTTCTCATCCCAATAATCTCCTACCAAAGCTATCTTAGGTTGTTATGTGGTTCCTATATTAACTTTTCACAACTTCAATGGATAATTATAAGAACTATCAGTTTGGTTGGGTATGGTGTTTTGAATCTCTCTTCTTCCTTCTATTTCCTTAATGGATAATTTTCTCAACTCTTCTAAATCATTCGGGTTTTTCAAATCCTTCTCAATATTATAGCATTCTATAGGTGTCTTTTCTATGTCTAGGTGAAGGTAATACTGAAGTGATTGGCTATGCTTTTTACATACCACTAGGTCTGATTTCCATTCACCAGCATCGGTAAAAAGGAATTCTTTAATTCTTTGTAGGACTATCTTAAGCTCGGGGTACTTACTTGTAAATGAGAATTCCTTACAAAGTTTATCTGCCAACGGTCACCAATCATCGGTCTGTCTTCTGGTTTCTTCATGCATGTACCAATATTTCAGAATTGGCCCCTAGAGAATGGGGAAATACTTGAACCCATAAGCCATATGGTATTTCCGCAACTTGCCATTGTCTCACGCATTGTTCAATATGTGCTTTAGGATCAAACTATCCATTGAATAGTTGCGCAACTCAAAAATCCATCCCCATATCTGATTCCAGCTACTCCTTATCTTAAAATCTATATCAGATAGCTTGCTTCACATCCTTCCAATTATTAATCAAGGCTTTGTGACTAGTTCACCATCTAGAAGGGGTGTCTTGGAGGGCTAAGTCCAAAACTAAAATCCTTGTTGGTTGTGGAGCCTGATTATCTTCCTGATGCAGAGGTCCTTTGCTTTCATCCATGTCTATACCCCATGAAGTATTTACACCCCAGAAGTATGTACACTCTTCCACATGGTGGAGTGTAGAGGGGGGGTACCCCCTCTGCGGGGTCCGGGGAGTCCATCTCCCCGGCTGGGGGGTCTGGGGGCAAACGGACCCCCAGCGGGGCTTCGGGGGCGAAGCCCCCGAAGCAAAAATTGCCTTATAAAAGTATATTGTAATTTCATTGTAAATCTGGACCGTTCATTATAAAGTCGCATATCTAACGATAGAGATTATGTTAGGGTTTTTT
>JASDQU010362487.1:0-11716 GCA_032191745.1 Picea mariana
CAATGATAAGTGTTCTTTGCACTTTGAACTCGCGATCGCCGATTCTCCGATGGAGCCTCCAGGCTGCCACGCATCCACACGAATAAACGGTCCATATCTCTGCTTGTTTTTAACGGCTACGATCAAATCGTAATATCGCGTTTCGCGATTTCGGGGTTTTCATTGACGAGTGATTTGGACATTTCAAAGTCCCGAACCCCGATCCTTACAGGGCTGTGATCAACAGTCCTGATCCTTTCTGGATTTGACGGTCCAGATTCAATCGGGATTTCACCTTGGCTTTTCCCGATGGGATATCTCCCTCACGGCTTCTGTCTGATCTGACGGTCCTGGTTCTTTCGGGAAATTTGGATGGGATCCAACGATCACTGACTCTTATTCCTTTTTCCTCTTTAAGCTCTTGCTGTGCGTATTTTCTTCAAGGCTATTCCTCATGAGCTTTTATCCTTCTTATCCTACTGTCTCTATTGTTTCCATTAATGACAACAATCATCACTGCATTCTATCCACTGAATTTTCCAACATAGGGATGGACTGAACATTATAGCCTGGTGAGTGAACAAGAGACCCAAAAGGGTTCGAGGTGGTAGCTTGAGCATTCACTATAGGCCAATCCATAGTAATGATAGGTGCCTCTGGCACTACAACCATTGTGGTTGTAGGAGTTGAAGGGGTGCCATTAACTATAGTGGGTGTGGGATTCGAAGGGATCCCATTATTCTGAAGACTAGGTTCAATACTCATCCTTATAGAATCACATGTCTGAAAATTGGATGTGTGTGTCCATGCCTAATAAATATACGCCTTTTAGAAGGCAAAGACTCGAAATCTGGTGGTAAATGTAACAAGCGATGACACCGACGGGGCGGTTGGTACCACTCCACGATGAATTAAGACTCTAAAGATAAAAAATATATCCTAAGGATAACTAGTAATCAAAGAGGATACCAGACCAATATGCATACAAATGGGGTAAAGTGGCTGAGTGGCCTACCTCCCTAAAGAAGGTATGTCTCGCCCAAGAGGGGCCTGATACTCCTTACTAAAGATCAGAGGTAATAGAGTCAGTTATAAGGGCCCTCATGGGCTTAACAACCAATCGGTCAGACCCCCCGGGAGAGGTAATCCTCCATAAAGGTTGTGTGTTGTTTGACCCTTATCTGACCTAGGGTACCTACAGAATAACCCCTACAAGTAACCTATGAGACACCTAAGTCAAGCAACTAATAAACCACTATATAAACGATGCACAGGTGAGCTTTCGTAAGTCAGGTCCACCATATGGTAAGGGTAGAAAATCCCAAAACCTTGAAAGCACCGCCTCTCACGGAGGTAAAGGCACTAGAAAGATCCCCAGATACGAATAGATCTCCAGAAATATCTTTGACGCTAAGAAGGTATCGGGGGGATATCCCTTCAACCAACCTCATGCGACCTCATGATTAACTCCGGTGTGAGAAGAGCCTCCTGATATTACCAATTATTCAATGGATTTCTCCACTCCCTTTCTCATACACATATGTTGATTTAATTTCCTTGGAGAAGTTTACTCACAAAATCCTATTCCAAGGCACTAAATCCTAAGCTAGTTTGTGCACCCTAGAAAATAAAATCGTGACTAATCAATTTTAAATTATAGCGTTAATTTTAGTGGTAATGATTACTCAAAAAGGTATGGTAGTGAAACCCATGATGTTATGACTCTGCAAGAAAAGTAAATATGAAAATAATTAAAATTCCTAACTTTAACTGTCAATGAATGATATGCTTCTAAAAACCAATGAAATTTTCGATTTCAACTCTGTAATTCTGAAGTAAAATTAAATCTTTCACTACATGCACTAAGCTAATGACAAGGACTCAAAAGACAAAAATTCCAAGCAATGCAAAATGCCTATTTTTTTTTGTATTTTCAATATAATAAGAATGAAAATGCATGGATTTAAAAGTAACTTGATATATAACCCTACTATGTATAAAAAGAGATAACTCAAGTAGGATACCAATGAAACAAAACACCCAGCCCAATGTACAAGGACAATAAAAAATGAAAAGGTGATGAGAAAGATTCCACCCAGAAATTCAACCAAAGATGGGTTTCATGTCATCCCACAAGCACTTAACAAGCACTACAAAGACCTAATAAGACTCAACAAACATCAAATCCCACCCAACAACCAACAAACCAAGAAAATAATAAAGGAAAACTGATGTATGCAATTATTTAGGCAAACAAAGCGTATATATGCATCTTGTAGAGGAATAACCTGTGTATGTATGTGATTGTCAGGGCAAAAAGCGTGTATATGTTTCAAAACAGGGCCAGGCAAGGGAGAAAAGGCTGAAAAATCAGACCCAGAGTGAAGAGAGGTTGTCAAGCAATGATATGACAAGAAACACAATATAAATGAGAGAAATCTAAGGAGAAAAGTACTCCAAACCCTAAGAAAGAAGATCCAATCCCTAGTGGAGTCGCCAATTCTGTTATGAGGAAAATATCTCTATGGCTAGGGTAAACCAAAACAGACAGAAATGACAGCAGAAATCAACTCTCTTCTCAAGTATTCTATGAAAAAAAATATGCTAGCAAGAAAAGATAAAATCCTACCTCATCCAGACATTCGATGAAGTCCACCGTTAAGCACTCGACCCAAAGAAATATACCTACAACTAGTCCTCAACAACCAAGCAAAGGAAGAATATGGTGATATTTTATAATTTTAGCACATTCAATAGCATAATCCATTAATAAACATGACAAATATGCCCATGGAATAATAATTCAATATATTTGCAAGATATCAATTGGACGAGAAAAGAGTATTTCTATTAATAAATGATCAGCAAAAGTGAAAATGTTACAGACTTCCATGTCGGCATGGCTCGGAACCGAGAAACTAAGTTGATTCTAGATGGGCCTCCACCACTTCAATCCTCCACCAAAGGCAAGCTCATAAGAGAAAAACAATGAGGTTCTCAATCAATAGGGGAAGAGATTTGGGGTATAACACTGTGTTCATACTTAAAGGACAAAGGCATGCAGACTCAATATGAAGTAAATAATTTCTCCAAAGTAACTTTGCTCTCAAAGTTGAATTCTTTCTCCTCTTTCCATTGCTCAGAATTGACCCATTTATAACCTTCAAAATTGAACTGAATGGCTGAGTTAGAACATTTCCAGTATATAGAAGGCCAAGGATCATCGATCTCCTATCGTGACATGGAAACCCAACATTAGTTTTCATTTTCTGGCACAAATCATGATGTACGCGGGTTGTAGTGGAGCATCCTACGTATATGCATGATGTATAGTAGGCAAGATGTGTACATGTGAAAAAATATTTATTTTTGGCTCTCAATTTTATAAATAGTGAAGATAAGTCTACATGGGGAAATGGAAAAAGGCCTTCTGGGAAAGATTGCATAGGGTGAAGCAAATCTTGCATAACACTCGGGGGTCGCAGGGCTCATCTGGTACGACTTTTTTGGACATGGCACTTCGACTTCCTGTAGCTCTTGACATTGTGGGCTCTGAGTTATCAACAAATTTTGTGGATAACTAAGGATTGGGGATCACAACTATGGGTTTGACAACTGCACAGGCTTGCTCACTCTACAGAATTCAGAAATTGCTAAGTTCTTTGAAAACAATGTGTTCTACGACGAGTTCTTAGAGCCTTATACTCGAGCTTAGCTGGAAATTTCAGCAATAAATGTTGTTCATCATAACCCTATGGACACAACTTGGATCTGAGTTTTTCGATGGGATGGGTTAACGTGGTAAATCCTATTGAGCGATTATGGCATTTACTGTGCAAGTTGGACAAGGACGTGGTTGATTTCAGAACTTTCCGTTTGACGGGTGGGAATCCCGGCGTGAATATCGATGGCATCTTCGCATATCGTGAATTTATGGCTTGAATGAATTCAAACGAGGTACCTTAATAGCAATAAGGGATGTGACTGGACTGGGTGGATGTGGCACATGGACTCGGATTGCATTCAGATTCATCCTCCCTCCAACCATAAAGGGGTCCCCACCATATTAATGAATGTCATAAATGAGTAATTTTCTTCTTTGATTCTATGTTGTTGAGTAGGCATTTATGCATCAAACAACAATTAAATAGAAAAATGAACTATGTGTTGTGGTGCAACACTGCGCATATTGACTTTATTAAATGAATTTACAAAAAATGCAAAAAAATCAAATCTAACTATTATACATGCTCCTTTGGACTAGAGCAACAATCCTTTTAGCTCAGTTAGGAGAGATATAGAGTTTTAGGTGGGCATCATTCACCCATCCTGGCCACAACATACCATCCATTTGCGCAATTCTGACTGCTCTTGAGGGTCGGATCTACACAACTATAAATGGTCCCAACAATTGCATGTGCAACTTCCCAAGATGCTTCTAGTACCGAATGTCATAAAGTAGAACCTTGTATCCTTACGCAAATACTTTAGTTTTAATGTGTCTGTCATGACAAGCTTTTTTCTTTGCTTTTTCAACTAACTAATGGAAGTCTGCTAAAAACCTGGTCTCGTTGAGTTCTTGTAACTACATAAGTCTCTGTGCAACTGATTCTTACTCCATCATATGTGTGATATGTGCAATGTACAAAACCAGAGTGATGAATTTTGTGGGCACTACAACCTCCTTCCCATAAACTAATTGGAATGGAATGTACTTGTGGAGTTTCTTTATGGTTTTCCTATAATCCCATAGTACTATTGGAACCCTATCATCCTAATCTTTCTTATTTGCGCAAAAGACCTTTGTTAACCCTCTCTCTAGAATCTTGTTGAATGCTTCTACTGTTCCATTGGCTTGCAGGTGGTAGGGGATGCTTTTGTGATGTTGGATCAGGAACTCTGCTGTAAGCTTTGCTATAGTGCTACTAATAAAATGAGCTCCCTGATCACTGGTTAGGATCCTATGACATCCAAATCGAGTGATAATATTCTCAAAGATGAATCTAGCAGCAGTATCGATCGAAGATTCCTGAACAACTGCTGCCTCATCCCAATGTGTAAGGTAGTCAATTGAGGTAATAATGTACCTTTCCTTTGAATGATTAGTTGTGGGGTTGATCGGCCCAATGAAGTCAATTGCCCACTTCTCAAATTCCTATAGCACTCAAACTGGTTGAAGTGGTAATTCATATCATCGTGACATCTTACCCACTCTTTGACAAACATCACATGATCTAGCATATACCTTTGCATCCTTGCATAGCATTTCCCACCAAATTCCATCTTGGAAAACTTTATGTGCAGTGGCCTTTCCTTTTACATGACCTCCCGTAATTCCGCTATGACATTCCCATAGTATATCCTTCCTTTCATGATCAAAGACACATCTTATGAGGATACTATTTAGTCCCAATTTATACAATTGCCCTGCGATCAACTGGTAATCCACTACTCTAACAACCATATGGAATTTATGGGTTGCGGAATATATTTCTGGGCAGGCCCCTGTACTTAAGAAGACTGCTATGTCCTCCATGTACTCTGGTATGGCCTCAACCCAGAACAAATCTGCATCTAGGATCTGATCGTCAACTGCTCCACCACTTTCCCTTGACTCTAATCTAGACAGGTGATCAGGTCCTACGTTGCATCTTCCAGGATTAATAATTACTTCAAAAGAGAATTCCTGAAATAGTAGAAACCATCTACAAATTCTCCCTTCCAACACAGGTTTGTTAACTAGATGTTTCAATGCAGAATGATCATTAAAGAAATTAAAATGAGAACCTAGCAAATAATGTCTAAATTTCTACAAAGCATAAATCATGGCTAAACACTCCCTTTTGGTCATTGTGTAGTTGTACTTATCCTTTGACAACTTCCTGCTCACAAAATAGATAGGATGATCCATGGCTCCATCTCCAGGTTGCGCTAAGATAGCTCCTAAGGAAATACCTGAAGCATCTATGTGGACGTGAAATTCATTTTCCAAGTTTGGTAATATCATAATTGATGTTGTGTTGAGATTATCCTTTAGGGTCTCGAATTATTTATCACATTCTCGGTTCCATTGGAACATTTCATCCTTTTTCAATAGGTTTTCTAGAGGCGCAGTAATGTTTGCATATCTTTTGATGAACCTGAGATAGTACCCTATGTGTCCCAGTGTGGAGCACAACTTCTTAGCACTCATAGCTGGTGGCATGTTCACAATAATTGAAACTTTGGATGGGTCTACCAATATTCCCTCTTGACATACTATGTGGCCCAACAAATTCCCATGTGGTACACAAAAGATACACTTTCTAATATTCAATGATATTTGCAATTCTCCGAATCTGTCAAACATCAAACGTAACAACGCTACATGTTCCTTGAGTAGATTGTATATCATCCAATCATCCATATAAAATTCTATAAACTTGTGAATGGACTCTCTAAAAGTTGTTATTACAATTCTGGAGAAAACTGCAGGGGTGTTCTTTAAGCCAAATGGCATCACATTGTATGCAAAAGATCCCCATTTTGTTATGAATGTGGTCTTCTTTTTGTCCTCTTCCACAATCCTTACTTAGTGGTACCCTGAAAATCCATCTGTGAATGAGTACACTTCCTTCCCTGCAACCTGTTCTAGAACCTCATCAATAAAAGGTGTTGGGAAAGTTAAGGATTCTATAGTCTACATAGACCCTGATATCCTCTGTGCCTTTCTTGTTTTGAATGACTATTGGGCTGAGCCATTCTACTTCTTCCACTGCAAAAATAAGTATGACTTCCAACATCTTGTCTATCTCCTTCTTAACCTTCTCTTTTACTCTAGGGTTAAGGAGGTATGGTCTATGCCTCACAGGATTTGATCCTGGTTTTAATTCAATTTTCATTTCTCCCATAAGTACTTTGATTCCCTTTAACTCTAAAAAGGTCTTTGGGAACAAATCCTCATATTCTCGCAACAAGATCTGTATTTCTTGACTATTTTTTTCATCCCAGTAATCTCCCACCATAGTTATCTTAGGTTTCTCTATGGTCCCTATATTGACTTTGCACAACTTTAATGGGTGATTGTAGGAAATATTAGTCTGAATGGGTATGGTGTTTTGGATTTCTCTATTCCCTTCTGTCTCTTTAATGGATAGGTTTCTCAATTCCTCTAAGTCATGTAGGATTTATGAATCGCTGCTAATATTATAGCATGCTATAGGCTTATTGGTTGAGGGTCGATGAATATTAGTCTGAAGTTCTTGGCTATGTTTTGGACATACCACTAGGTTTGATTTCTTATTACTATTATCTGTAAAAAGAAATTCTTTAATCTTTTGCAAGACTAATTCAAGCTCAGGGTACTTAATTTTAAATGAGAAGTCCTTGCAAAAATGAGCTCCCAACGTTTTCCAGTCGCTGGTTTGTCTTATAATTTCCTCATGTATGAACCAAGCTTTCGGTATTGGACCTAGGGAGTGGGGAAATACCCGAACCCAGAAGCGAGAGGGTATTTCTACAACTTTCCATTGTGTCACGCATTGTTTAATATGTGCTCTAGGATCATATTCTCTACTGAATAGTTGCACAACTAGGAAATCTGTCTGAATATCTGATTCTAGATGCTCCTTATTTTGAAACATATACTTGATAGCTTGCTTCACATCGTCCCAATTTCTGAGTAAGTCTTTATGATTGGCCCTCCATATGGAAAGGGTGTCCTGGAGGGATACATCTAGTACTGAGGTCCTTTGATACTCTACTACCTTTTCTTCCATGCTAAGCAGAAAACTATCGAATCCTGAGGTGCCATCATATACTGGGTGTTCTCTAACCTTAGTCCCAACCCATCTAGTTTCTCTGACAGTTGCACGTCTCCTTGAGAATATTTCATAAGAGCCTTGTTGCCAACTGTCAAAAGCCAATTCTAAATCTTTGTCTACTGACTGTATACTCCTCCAACTTACCAATCCATCGACAGTAGGATTTATATTATCGTCTCTGGTTCTTGTTGTTACAGTGTAAAACTGATCCAAGTCTTCTCCCTTCATATTATTGTCTATTGGCTCTGTATATATGGGCCCTACATATGGATCCAAGGGTTGAACTACCTTGATTCCGTCAACCTCAAAGGTCATGGTGTATTTCTTTAAGTCAATTACTTCATAGTTATCATAGGCCCAATCAATTCCAAGTAGTGCAGGGTAAGTGTCCTTATCCCCCATGATTTCAATCACTTCAAAGTCAGCTACGTTTTTTACTCCCACAACATCTATTTTCGCACTCTCTAGTCTTCCTATTGGGAAAATACAATATCGGTTGGCCATTCTTAGATGAATTGGGGAATATTTATGTTAGCACCAGAAGTCACCTCTGGATTGCAGCAGAGGTAATCCCAGTACCCATCAGTTTGTATGTCACAATGAATAAAATGAAGGCTGGTCTAATGGATATTGTCTCAGGATTATATCATCTTAACTCAGAAAACTAGGTTGGTACGCATAGGCAAGTGAGGTATTGATCTAACTTCAGTTAGTAAATTGTATTATGGTGGTGAGTAGGGGGAATAATTTGAGGAGAATGAAATGGTCTGTTGTGGACATCTGGTCTTCTAGTAGCCTAAGGAGGAAAATAATCAAATACAAGATCCTCTTAAATTCAGAATTTCAAGAAACTGAAACCGCTATGACAGTACTACAATCAAACATACATTACAATACAATCACAACAACCCGACGGGATCATCCATGCCCGAGCTCTCAACATCAGAGGAAAAAGAGAACACAAGAAACTGGTTGTAATGTCATCGTGATCAAACCTCCATCACAAAAACACAACTACCCTCGACTGGATCCTCCATGCCCGAGTGTTTTAACACAACAATTACACAAAGATGAAAGGAAACTAACTTTCATTAAACAACAAGTATCAAATACATATCCTAACCAGAGAACTAGAGTCTTTTCTAAAACTATACAAATAGGGAGCTTAGCTCAACCATCGACACTAACAAAATAGAAAAAATGCCTACATATACTTAGAACTGGCTCTGCTCTTCAAGGCACGATCATGTCATGAGTTTAAGGCTTTGCATTGATGAGTTTCTCTGTCAGGTTGTGCATGCAGATGTCAGTTAGAATGCCCATGTAGTCTTCTGTCGGACATGATCTCTGTCAGATTGAACTGACAGTCTTCCTCGGTGATTTGTCCCTTTCTGGCCTTCTATTTAAGGAAGGAGATGATGTCTCACCCACCTTCCTTATTTACATTAGTTTTTGCATCGGGATATAAGTGAACAGAGTCAGTGCCTGCACTTGGACGATGTGGTGGCCTCCTCTTGGATGTCTTCTTCTTCGTTGAAATGCTACGAGGGGACCTAGACGACGGATGTGGACAAGGATTTGGCGAGGATGATGGCACCAACATCGTGGAGGTGAGACAAGAGGCACCCATGTGGAAAAACAAGACAGATGGAAGGTGACAGGGAAAGTGTGGGCGGTGGAAGATGTGTGCACTACACTGGGACAGGTCAGATGTGAAGTGGCACGGGGTGATGAGGTGGGGGCAGATGAGATGCCACATTAGTAGATAGGATGGGACCATATTCCTGGCAGGAGGTGAGTGGTAGAACACCTGGCAGGAGTTGATAGCGGGAGTGATAAGGGGCTATGGCCTAGCGGTGAGTGGACGACATATGTAGCATAATGAGATGAGGAGGGAGAGCGGGTGACGTGATGGGTAAAGGTGAGAGACGAAGTGGGAGACAGATGTCAGCAAGAGGTGGGAGTGGTATGAGGTGGTGGTAAGAGGTCTACTTGAAGGGTTTTGGAAATGGTAAGAGGTTTTAGGCAGTGGGGGAGGTTCGAGTTCACGAGGAGGCGCCACAATAGTGGGGGGGCCGCAATTTAAAACCACCAGCTAGGAACCCCCCAGGTTAAAATCAGAACGGAGGGGGGCGGTCCGATATGGCTCCCGGGCCATAGATCTGGGTGCACAGATCTCAGCCGCCTATATCTACGTGTCCATTAGTGTGACGTGCCTGCGCACAAAAAACTTAGGATAAGTGGGTTTTTAACCCACTCTTTGCTATTTTTTCACCAAAGGGGTGGTACATTTATAATCAAAACAACCCCCTTACAAATAAATGTGATAACATTAGGCTCCATGGGGGATGGCTTGCTCCCTGTGAGAAGCCAAGATCCTTTCTGTAGTTCCAATGCCATTGTTGTTGGGTTATGGAGTCACTTACAAACTGAAAACAAAAGAAGACAATATTTACAAATACAGGGGAGCCACTCTATGGATCAAATAAAGAACTTTTTCAGAAAATGCCCATTTACAGGGCCACCAAAAACTTCGTTACCCACCAAATTTTGCAACATATAAGTGTTATTTGAAATTATCTCAGAAAATTTGAAGGGCCCAATCCAGAGGGCTTCAAATTTACCATGCTTTTGCCTTTCTTCTTTGGGTGCATCCCATTTAAGTACTAGATCTCCCTGCTGGAAATCTTCTTTTCTGCTCTCCCTATCAAAGGCCTGCTTGATTTTATGTTGACGGTCATGTGCTATGTCCATCACTTTCTCTCTCATCTGTTGTACTTCTACCAACTGATGAATCCTCCCGATCATATAATTAGGTTCTTCCTGGCAGTCTTGGAAGAACTTTGCTACTGGCAAGGCGAGCTGAGAGGCAAAAATTGCTTCAGTCCCATATACAAGCCAGAAAGGAGAGATGCCCAGGGACCATTTAGTTGTCACTCTATCAGCCCACAAAGAAAATTTGAGCTTTGAATCCCATGCTTTCTTATTGTCCTCTAACACTCTTTTGATGATTTTGATGAGGCTTTTGTTAGAGGACTCTTCTAATCCATTGCCTTGTGGGTAGTAGGGGGTAGAGTGGATCAACACAATTATGAATTGCTCACAGAATTGGATCAATGGTTCAACTTTGAAAGATGCAGCATTATCGGTGACAATTCTACTCAGACAACCAAAACTTGCTATGATATCCTCTAGGAAGCTGATGATTACCTTATGAGAAGCATTCCTTGTGGGGATAACATCTATCCACTTGGTGAAATAATCTGTGGTAGTTAAGATCCACCTATACTAACCACTAGAAGAAGAATGAATTTTCCCAATGAATTCCCATCCCCATTGCTGAAACGGTCCTGAAGCTACCACAAGTTTTAATGGTAGAGACTTGAGTTGTTGTTTCCCGACAAATTTTTGACATTTGATGCAAGCCCTGATTTTTGCACAGACATCAGTGAATAGAGTAGGCCAAAAGTACCCAGTCCCGAGGAATTTATAGTCTGTGGTTCTCCAAAAATGATGTCCCCCACACAAGTTGTCATGAAAGTCAAACATAATCGTTTGAGCCTCCTATGGGTCTAAGCATATTAGAAGCACAACTAAAGGGTCCTTCCAATACAAGACCTATTCAATAAGGCAATACCTAATTGCTTTGAGCTTCAAATCCCTAACCTTGTTTTTTCCCATACCATCAGGGGGTCTTAATTCTTGCAAGAAATATATAATATCTTTATACCAGGTGAATTATGTTGAAATAATGTAACTACGAAGAGCATTCTTATTATTTTGTTATTGGATTAAATCCCCATTATGGATTAATCATGTCATTATTATTATTTTTATTGTTAGATTAATCCCCATTGAGGATTAATCAAGTCGGTAATTGTATAAGGACCAAATCCTCTTTTGCACATTGGTCATTGGACAATTATAATGTAAAG
>JASDQU010362500.1:0-11716 GCA_032191745.1 Picea mariana
CATGGTGTTCTTTTCAGAGTAGTTTACACCAAATACTATGGTACACACCTGAGAAGTTCCCATGAACTTCTCTGGTCTCGAATTATTCATCATCAGCCAAGATACCATCTAATTGGCCGGTTGGGATTTTTTAGGTGCCTTCCCACTTAGGCTTAAAATTTCACAATGTCACTAATCGTACTATCTTTTGATGAAAATCTCCCACCCAATATCGACACAAGAAACTCTTTGGGTAATTAACACATAGGTTACTTGAGAAGATTTATTTTTCATATATGTGCTTTTAGCTCCTATTCTAATTATACTTATTTATTTCCTGGTTTTTTTTTTTGGGGCTAATTTTGTTTATGCATTGCAGATTCATAAATTTCTTCACGGAAGAAGGCAACAAGGAAAGCACCTGCCACAGAAGCCTCATGGAGTGGTAGAAAGCATGAGAATGAACTTGACCTCACAGGAGCAGTTTATGATGATCACAACATGAATCTTGGAAAGGGAGGATACTTTCTCAAATGGGGTGATGCCTTCCAAATGTTTAAAAAGAAAAATTACCTTGTCAATGATGAATACCAAGATGAGCTTAAAGTATTCAAGAATATCTAAAAATTGGGAATACATTGAATAACATCCCACTCTATAGTATTTCCCTGTGCATATGTCATTACTTGGATTCTCAAGCACATAGACCTAGATAATAGACACATATGAAACACTAGGGGATATCATATAGCCTCGTTCCATCCCACAGATCTATAAAAATGTTACCATCTAGAGAAAGGAATCTGAAAGTTAGATGACGGACTTCTCGGTGGATTCAAGCGTACAAAAAAAGACTTTTTCTGCATCTAGTACAAACCAGATAAATCATTTAAACTTAGATTTACCGACATGTACCCTACAACCACACTAAGGAATCCATATCAATCAATGGTGGATATGCTCTTCATATTATACGGAGAGCCAAATGCCTCCAAATTTCCTCTATCGTATACGCCCCTGATTCACTAATATGTAAAAAAAGGGTTGTCATTCAATTGGGCTGACATTCTATCAACAAACTTAACAGATGCTATTGCAACCGTCAAGGGAGATGAACCTAGAACATTTCCATATTTTCACATGTCCTTGTATCTTTTGGATATCATGTGCATGGCACATCAATATCCAAAGATGGGATGGGAATGGTATCCGATAGACCCAACCATCCACATATACTGCAAAGTCCTCTAGGAGCACAAGTACACGACATAATACCATATAATATGTGACTATTTCCTAGTCCCATTACATGAATTCATCTTATTCACACCAACACCGTGCATGAATGAAAAAGCATTAGTAGTAATCAGAAGGATAGGGGATTGGTACTTGATGGAACATGACACATACATTAGAATATACAGAGCCACCAAAGCTCCACATATTCTCCCCAAGTTTATACCGAACAAGTTGCTACTCCAATAAGTGGCTTACCAAAAGTAATAAATGGGGTTGGGGTAGTTCTCTATTGAGACAAGAAAGCTATTTGGCCCCCTCTCCCACTTTCGACCAGGTCATACTCATTTGCAAAAAAAAAGCAAGCCCAAGACGAAGTGGATACATTTCTCTCATACCACTTCAGAGAATAAAGATTCAGGAGGAATGACCTCAAGAAAGTTGTCAAATAACACTTTAATAAGCTTGGAATTCGGTTGGAATACACTTCAACCACCTGGGAGGAAGAGGAAGTCCATTGCAGTGGCATAACATATGATGAAGTCATTTCCAAAACACAAGGCAAGAGCCTAGGAATAATTGTGAATGAATAAAGAGCCCCAAAGAAGCTCGAAAAAAAGAACAGGAAGCAACAAATGCATCTGCTACAACTACATCCCCTCATTCTGGATCAGCAGAAGAAGAAGTACTAGCAATAGAAAAGAAGAGGAGGAAAAAAGAAAAAAAATCCACAAGAAGAAAGAGGATGTTGAAGAAAATAAAAGTAAAAATGAAGAAGCTAAAGCTAACAATACTACATATTCAAAAAAATCCGACAAACTATTTTTGACGGTACGGAAAAAAATTGGTCGTATTGTCGAAAAATACAAGACAAATATTCCAAATTTTAATTTTTTTCAATCCCGTCTGAATTCGTTAGACTTGAGACGGAAATGGACTTTCGTCGAAATTGAGACGTCTAGGACAAGGTGTTAGTATTGATACAAACATATATATTCATCTTAATACCTAAGATACTACTGCTAACCGTTTCTCTCTTCAAACAATCACCCACTGTTTGACAAAGTCAACATTGACTTGGTCAACTGTCGTCAGAATTTCGATGAACAAAAATGATAAATATGTTGCATTTTAGATATGTTGCAACAATTTTACTTTAAAAATGATGATTAAAAAAGGGTATAAGGTTCTCTTGTCAAGCGAAAAACATATTTATTTTTATATGTCAATTGCATTAGAAAAATATAATAGATATTCTATTACACCACTCATTTTTATGAGATAATCATCACTGCATTTTTGTGGGAAAGAATGTTAGAAAATATTAGAGGTGGGAACAAAAGTAAAGAGGGTGAAAAGGGTGACGATAAATGTTATTTCCTGTGCAAAATATGTTGTACTGCACATCTCGTAAGAATTTTATTAGTAACAACTAAAAGACATTGTAGGAGATACGGGCACATTGATGGGGGATCAAATGAATATCACCCAATGGTAACCAACTATATATTCATTATCTTTCTTTAGATTGATTTTATTTGTAAAATTTTATATTGTTTTGATATTTTTTATCCAAACTAATTTTTCATGATTGTTTGTAATTATAAAGTTAGAATTCTCCCCTAACTTTCTGCAGAATGCACCAAGTAGTAGTAGAAATGATGTTGTACAAGATGAGGAACATGAAGTGAATAATGAAGGTCAAGTTAATGATCCCATGGAAGAAGATGAAAATAATAATATAGTTCAAGATGATGGGACAAATCAAATGATCCAAGGATTTCTTTCTCAGTCGGATGAGGATGGGGACAATGATGGTATTTATGATGAACCTTTGATAGAAAAGGCAAATAAATGACTTTATAAAGGTTCAAGAGAAAACATTCTCTTCGCTACATTGTTGCTGGTGAAATTAAAGGTTATGAATAATTTTTCAAACACTTGTATTACCCAGATCCTAAGGTATCTAATATGTTTCATCACATATACACAAAGGTTGATTTTTTTTTCTTTTTTTTAGTGTTAATTAATGTGTAAAATAAGAATGCAATATTTACAATTAATATTCTTTACATTAACTAGTTATATTTTATCTTGTAGATTGTTAGTGAATATATGTTACCATCATCAAGTATTTTACCTCGCACATATCGAGATTTACATGCCATTATGAAATACATTGGAATGGAGTATCAAACTATAGATGCATGTACTAATGATCATATTATATATTATGGACAACATGCGTTGAAAACATAATTTCCACAATTTCATGTCAGTAGATATTGAACCGATCAGGTAACAAAAAGGGTTCCTTGAAAGGTTCTTCGTTATATTCCTATAATTCCACGTTTGCAACGATTTTTTAGGTGTGAAAGCATAGCACAATTTATGGATTACAATGCACATAACAAAAGTGGAGATGGTGTTCTTCGAATGCATGCAGATGGTTATACATTTAGGGAAATTGAGGAAAAATGAGCAGGATTTAAAGATGAACCTCGTAATATTGTTAGGCTTTCATTGGCACTTGATGGTGTTAATACATTCATAGAGATTAGGTCTATTTACTCAGTGTGGGATATTTTTTTTATCAACAAGAACATTCCTCCTTGGATTTCAATAAAAAGGGAGCACATAATGTTGACAATGATTGTTCCAGGTATTTTTTTACATTAATTTTTCGAATGTAACATTTTCATTTGTTTCGTTTTTTGCATGATATATTTTATTTACTTATTTAATTATATATACATATCATGGTAGTAATTATGTGTAATTTCAAACAATTAGCTAAGTACCAAGTTAAAGATATGAATGTATATATCGATCCTATTATAGACGAGCTAATAAAGTTATGGTTCGACATCACTATGTATGACATCTGTAAACCAATCGGGGAGAAGAAATTTCAATTCCATGGAATACTTGTATGGACAATTCATGATGCCCCAAGACTACATTTTTTTGTTATGTAACATTTTGTTGCACTTTAATACTATATAATTATTTAAATATATCAAGCACGTTTTTTAAATAATCCCATCATATAATTGACATTAATCCATCTATTATAGGTCTTCAAACAAAGGGTACATTTTCATGTCCAATTTGTGGTCCTAAGATGAAGTATCATCATTCAAAAAGTTTAGGAAAGATGGTGTTTGATGAGTATAGGAACTTCCTCCCTAAGAACCATAGATATCGTACTACTGAAAAAAAAAAATTTCAATGGGAAAGATGATACTAGATTAAAACCATGAAGAATGACACCTCACCTGTGGAGGTTGGAATATAACAAAAATCGTCAAGGTACACATTTTATTTATGTATTGTTGTTATTTATTTTATGCTTCATCAAGGCCACCATCATGAAGGTATTAATAATGGGATTCCACGAGGAATGAAATGTTATCCCATTCAATTCATGATGTTTCCATACTATTAGGAGACACAAATAGCTCATTTGTTTGATATAATTCATATCGGGAATAATATGTTAGAAACATTATGGAGAATCATAGATGGTAGGAGGGATAAAGAAAAAAATGTCAAAAATTGTACTGACATTCAGAAAGTCAATCATGCAATGCAAAGTGTGATTTGATCAAATAATGATGGATACCAAAATAACCTTCCATGGGTATTAACAAAGCAACAAAGCAATGATGTAAAATAGGTCATTTGGGATGTGAACTCCATCAAAAAATTTGGGATGTGAACTCCATCAAAAAATTTGAAGGGGAGCACCTGTTGGGAAAAGGTAGAATGAAGAAAGTGAGAGGTAATTAAATTCATCTAGAGATTTATAATACATATAAATTTTTTGTTTTTTGTGTATATGATTATACTCATTTAGTATGTATTCTCTTATCAATTATTAATATTTACATGGTTATTACTAATATTTAATATTGGTGAATTATGATTTTTTGATTCAGTTGCTCAAGATTGGGATGCACTACATTTATACATTGCAAACAATATTGACTGAATGAAGGTATGGATTGAAAGATGTAAACAACATCATGGCAGTAGGTTATCATGGAAACAACTGTCTGAATTGGTTAGAGAAGCTTGTCGTAATGGATATGTCAATGTTACATAGAGGGAAATTGATTTAGCATATGGTTTGAAATATGGACAAGAAATAAAATTCACCCATTTTATTCAATTATTTTATATTATATTGATGTGAATACAAGTGTGTTTTTTTCAGATACTTTCCAAGTCATATAAATATATTTTATAATTGACAATGCATATTTTACATGTTTGGCATATTTCAGTTGAATCACCACAAGGCTATGTGGTGCAATGGATGTAAATTTCACATCAAATAGTTGGATGAAACTAGGAAAACTTCTAATCATGGGATAATTGCAGTATTCTAGGTCACTAATGTTTCCTCTAGGAGTGATAGACATCCCTAAGAATATGAAAATAGATATTATGGGTATTTGGATGATATACTTGAGAGTGAATTTAATTCCTTCAAATTAGTTATGCTAGATGTCAAATGGTATAGGTTATGAATGCATGAACATGATGAGGAAATAAATTTTATTCAACATGCCAATGGATTTCTGATGATTAAACCAACAATGTTTGAAAGAGGACATGATCACTATGTTTTTCCTAGCCAATGAGAACATGTATTTTACTCAAAGGTTCCAGGTGAGAGGGATTGGTCATTAATTGTTAGATATGATCCAAGAGGAAGGTCAATTAATTATACTGTAGAGGAAGAAGATGATATTGAAGAAGAAGATGATGCGCCAAAGAGAGAGTAGGAAGATCGGTCGACAAACGAAGAAGACGAAGAAGATGTAGTTCTTGATGATGATTTTGATGAATATATGCTCAAAAATGACATTGATGATGATGATCATATCGTCAATCCTTTCACCACATTTTTTGAACTGGATGGTGATACATATGTCGAGTTGGATGAAGAAGAAGATACAAAAGAAGGATGATTTTTTATGTGGGTTAAATAATTTATTTATCTAGGTTATTTACATGTTTTTAAGTTTTATGCTATTCTTTTTATATCCCATGTGACATGTTGTTTATTATGTCAAACCTAAAAATAATTTCCATAGAGGATGTGCTAAACTGAAATTATCATTTAAAAACACATAATTTATTTTACCTTAATCAATTTTTGTTTTTGTAGTTTCTATGCATGATTACTATGTTGCTTTCAATTATTTTCTATTTTATAGATTGGGTATTGGGGAATTGAGAGTGATGTGAGGGGGAGGAGAGGGGCCATATCATCTTCCACCTTCACGTGTTTGGCCTTTTTCAATAGAGAATAAATTATTCTCGAAACCAAGAGAAGCCCATTCATTGTTATACCATCATCTTAATTATCATCATTGTTGTTATAGTATAGCAACAACGAAGTTTCAATGAACATGTTCATCATTGATGACTCACACACCCACTCTATATATCAGATCTCTTCCTCGTTTCATTTGAACTTTCTCAGATTAATGTCAAGCATGGAACTCCCAACATACCCATCATGATGGTCGTGCTCTTTATATTCATCACCCATGTCATTCAAAACCAACATCATGCCAATTAGGAGCTTAATTTTGGTGGTAAGAAGAAGGAATTAGATGAGATTTTGTACTTAAATAATGATTTTGTACTTATAATTATATTCTTTATGGAGCAAAAAAGTACTTATATGAGAGAAAAAAACAAAGACAAGAAATAACTGATGAAGCTTGTGCAATTTATCAAGTAATGTTTTATCGACATTATTGCATTCCCTTCTAGTAATCGATGTGAGAATGTGCGTCTCGAAGAAATTTTAAAAGAAACATCTAATTTTTTTTTTACTAGGAATAGACATGGGCAACAATGACTTGTGAATGGGGTCACCGTTGAAATTTTTCAAACTATTTCTGTATGCACTGAAATTTGACATGGATAGACTATTTGAATGCCTTGAGGATATGGGAGGGTTTCTAGACTCAAAGATGACTCACACAACCAATATATATACTGGGTATCATCCTAGTTTCGTTTGAACTTTCCCGGTTTAATTCCATGCATGGAACTCCCAACATACCCATCATCATGGTCGTGCTCTTTATATTCATCACCTACATCGTTCAAAACCAACATCATGCCAATTAGGCCCTTGAATTTGGTGGAAATAAGAAGGCTCTATATGATATTTCATACTTAAATAATTATTTCGTACTTATAATTATATTCTTTATGGAGCAAAAAATACTTAGATGAGAGCAAAAAACAAAGACAAGAAATAACTGATGAAGCTTGTGCAATTTATCAAGTACTTTTTTATTGTTGTTATTAAATTCCCTTGCATCACTAGATGCAGGAATGTGCATCTCAGAGGAATTTTAAAAGAAACAACTAAAATACATTGTACTAGGGTTGGACATGGGCAATAGTGACCTATGAATGGGGCCAACGTTGAAATTTTTTCAAATAGTTTCTGTATGCATTGAAATTTAACATGGATAGAATGTTCACATGCATTGATGATATGGAAGTGTTTCCAGACTCAAATATGAATCAAACACCTACTCTATATATCATATCTCATCCTCATTTCGTTTGAACTTTATCAAAGTAATGTCATGCATTGAACTCCAAACATGCCCATCGTCATGGTCGTGCTCTTTGTATTCATCGCCTTTGTTGTTCAAAACCAACATCATGCCAATTAGGCCCTTTAGTTTGGACATGACAAGAATAATGTTCTATATGAGATTTCGTTCTTAAATAATGATTTTTTACTTATAATTATATTCTTTATGGAGAAAAAAAGTACTTATATGAGAGCAAAAAACAAAGACAAGAAATAACTGATGAAGCTTGTGAAATTTATCAAGTACTTTTTTATTGATGTCATTGCATGCCCTCACATTACTTAATGGGAGAACGTGCGTCTCGAAGGAATTTTAAAATAAACAGAAATAAATTGTACTAGGACTAGACATGGGCAACAATGATGTGTGAATGGGGCCAACGTTGATTTTTTTTCAAACTATTTATGTATGCAATGGAATTTCACATTGATATATTTTTCACATGCATTGATGATATGGGAGGGTTTCAAGACTAAACAATGACTGATACACCCACTCTATATATTTTATATCATCCTCATTTCATTTGAACTTTCTCGGATTAATTTCATGCATGGAACTTCCAACATACCCATTGTCATGGTCATGCTCTTTATATTCACCGCTTATGTTGTTCAAAAACAACATCATTCCAATTAGGCCCTTGAGTTTGGACATGGAAATAAGAGGGTGCTAGATGATATTTTGTACTTAAATATTGATTTCATACTTATAATTATATTCTTTATGGAGAAAAAAAGTAAGTTTTGATGAGAGAAAAAAACAAATACAAGAAATAACTGATGAAGCTTGTGCAATTTATAAAGTAATTTTTTATCGATGTTATTGTATTCCCTTGCAGTATTAGATGTGGGAACGTGTGTCTTGAAGGAATTTTAAAAGAAACAACTAAAATACATTGTACTAGGACTAGACATGGGAAACAATGACCTGTGAATGGGGCCAACGTTGAAATGTTTTCAAACTGTTTCTGTATGCACTGAAATTTGACATGGATAGAATGTTCGCATGCCTTTACAATATGGGAGGGTTTCTAGACTCAAATATGACTCACACACCCACTCTATATATTATATCCCGTCATCTTTTCATTTGAACTTTCTCACATTAATGTCATGCATGGAACTCCCAACATACCCATCATCATGGTTATGCTCTTTATATTCATCGCCTATGTTGTTCAAAAGAAACATCATGCCAATTAGGACCTTGAGTTTGGTGGCAAGAAGAAGGAGCTAGATGATATTTCATACTTAAATAATTATTTTGTACTTATAATTATATTCTTTGTGGAGAAAAAAAGTGCTTAGTTGAGAGAAAAAAACAAGACAAGAAATAACTAATGAAGCTTGTGCAATTTATCAAGTACGTTTTTCAAACTGTTTCTGCATGCACTAAAATTTGACATGGATAGACTGTTCACATGACTTGACGATATGGGAGGGTTTCTAGACTCAAATATGACTCACAAACCCATTCTATATATCGGATCTCATCCTCGTTTCATTTGAACTTTCTTGGATTAATGTATTGCATGAAACTCCAAACATACCCATCGTCATGGTCATTCTCTTTATATTCATTGCCTATGTCATTCAAAACCAACATCATGCCAATTATCCCTTAAGTTTTGTGGAAATAAGAAGGTGCTAGATGATATTTCTTACTTAAATAATTATTTCCTACTTATAATTATATTCTTTATGGAGAAAAAAAGTACTTAGATGAAAGCAAAAAACAAAGACAAGAAATAACTGATGAAGCTTGTGCAATTTATCAAGTACGTTTTTATCAATGTTATTTCATGCCATTGAAGTAATAGATGTGGGAACGTGCATCTCGAAGGAATTTTAAAAGAAACAACTAAAATTCATTGTACTAGGACTGGACATGGGAAACAATGACCTGTTAATGGGGCCTGTTGGATTACTGAGAGGGGGGGTGAATTAGTAATGAACAATTTTATTACTTTTAACCACAATATATTCTTCAACAATATTCACCAGTTTATCACTAACATTCAATACATCATCAATCGTATAATCATAAACAACATCACATCACAATAGATACACAATACACCAAAATTTATGTGGAAACCCAAATGGGAGAAAATCACAGAATTATTTTATTATATATCAAAAGAATACATTCATTGGAATTACCATCTTTCCTGATTCTCTAGATACAATTGGAAGGAGGCTCCAACCCCCTATTATTAGGCTCTAATCTAAAGGAAGCTAAAACTCCCTTAATTCTCTGGCTCCAACCAGAAGGAGGCTACAACCCCCTGAGTTCTTTGACACCAACCAGAAGGTGGATACAACCTCTTATCCTTGCCCCATCCCGTCTCCCTGAAATATAAGTGTAGACCAACTGTCAATACCACTATCAAATCAACCTATAACCTGTATCCAAACTATCACTGTATCCAGATTGTGTTCATGTACCATACCATGCATGATCTATGTACCAACATGGGAAATATAACATGCATCAATCATAAACTATAACATCAACCATGAATACAACCAATACCATATACCATAACATCAATCATGCATAGACCTATACCATATCATCAATGAATTATCTCAAATAACCAATGCATGCCCCTCATGCATATGCCTCCATACAACATGAATTCAAAGATATGAACTATAAAAACCTCTTCATATACTAGACTATATATAAGAGTGCTCCTCACTCATCCAAGAAACCAAGGTATACCATATCCAAACCAACCATACCAAGTATGCCTCAAGCATACACCATATCATGAAAAAAAGTAACTATTAAAACAAGTATAAAACCATACCAATACCTCTGTAGTTGACCTAAAACATGAGATGTTGACCTGTAAACTTCCTTCAGACTTCAGGGACCTGGTACAAACATTTAATCAATATTTCATGATATTTTCATAGATCCACGACTCTCTCCTTTACTACCCATGTATATCCGCACTTTTCTCCAATACTGTAGCCCATGGATATCCACACTTTTCTCCACTATAGGCCACAAATATATGTGCTTTTTATCCACTATATCCCACGTACATATGCACCCTTTTGACCTATATCATGTTATGCAAAATAGGGTTACTCATGTTTTCTTCAACTCCGATACTTTCACCTTAGACCTTCCTCAGAAAATGTCATCAGAACCTTTAAAAAAATATCACTAGTTCACAAGATAGATAATCAATAAATGAGTGTTTGAGTATATTTGTGAATGAATCCTTGAGGTGTATTTATACTTGTTCTAGGTAACTCCTCTCCTTAATTTAGGGCTTCTATAGTTTTCTTGTTACAACAACCTTACCCTTTCATTAAGGACTTATACACAACTAGGGGCTTCATGACCACTCTTTGGGGATTACAACTTCTCAAAGCCATATCTCCCTAGCCATGAGGACCTACATATCATTCCAAATATCACCGTAAATAAGATGAACAATGATATTCATTTATGAGTTTCTTTCATAAATTTACTCTATCTTTCATGTCCATATTACTCATCCAACTTCGGGTACCAAAACCACACCATCGGGGCTTATTCAAAGGTTTACAACAATGAAAACCAAACTATCAACAATCTCCCCCTTTGGCTGTTAAGAACCAAATATCAATATAGCATAGAAAAACCTCAGAAAAAGTACTCAACGCCTGGAAAAAGAGAAAATTTCAGATAATAAGCCTCTTTGAGGGGGCAACCTCCTTTTACCCCACTTAAATGTTCAAGTACAAGATGATTCAAAATGAAAATGCCTCCTTGGTATATATAGGAGACTAGGAGGTATAATTACAACTAATGGCCTAAAGCCGACATAAATAAAATAACATTACTAATATAATATGCCC
>JASDQU010362504.1:0-11750 GCA_032191745.1 Picea mariana
TCCATGCCCAGCTACTCTCAGGAAATTGTCTTCCTTTATCTACTCCCGGGAATGACCCGGTAAGGATCTCTTCACAGAGATTCCCTCCTCGAAAAGGTTCACCCAGAACCCAGAATAAGGGTTCGAACACATAGGCCTTATTAACCCTGTACGAGGAAGAACGATCCTATTTAGGTCCAAGATAGTAGTGTTGTGCGATAAATAAGTCGATGGATGAGATCTCGTTGGAGTGAACCATAGTCATTCACAACCATTAGATTGATGAAAGTAACGCAGGCGTTACATGCCTTGCCCTCTCTCATCGTGAGCAACGAGAAATTGGGATCGTAAACCCCAAGACCCAAAAGAACGAATCTAGACCGTTAGATCTCGGTTCACATTACCCGACAGCCGTTGAATCCGGGGAAGCTGCGCAGGGGTAGACGCGCGAGGAAGTGATTTGAGCCATTAGATCTAGAGTAGAAATCCCGTAAATCGTTGGATCGGGAAGAGTTGCACCGGAGCTAAACTTTAGCGTGCAGTGGAAGAGTCCTAGCCGTAGATCTCGGCAGGACACGTGTCGGCGTTCTGGGAGGCATCAGGATTTCACTCATCGGGGATTTTAGGAGTGTAGAACCGTTGCACAATGAAATCGCGATACGCGATTTCCCGATTGAATCTGGACCGTCTATTATGCATGACGCGTGTCAGGATATCCGTAGGGGAATCGAGATATTTTCCATCGAGAGATCGGCATTTCCGTGGACAAGTACTCGGGGAAATCCAAGTGAAAATCCCGACAAGATCTGAGCTGTCAAACAGCAGGGACACGTGGCAGAGGATCCCAAAGAGTCGGAGTTCAGCATATCGGGGTTTTTGAATACATAGAACTCTTGCCATCCGGAATCGCGATCCGCGATTTACCGATAGGATCTGAGTCATCCATCTGAGGGACAGGTGTTGGAGATTAAGGCGCTATCGGAGTTTGATGCATCGGAAACTCGGATTTCTCGAGGCCATGAGAACCAAGACCTCATAAGTCCCGAAACCCCAAGAATCAATCTGGGCCGTCCGTCCGCGAGGACAGGTGGCAAAGGATCGGTTGCCTTCGGAGTTTTATTCATCGGAGTTTTCGATGGTAAGGAAATTGTGCATCAGGAAATCGCGACCCGCAATTTCCCGATGAGATCTGAACCGTTCATGACGAGGACGCATGTCAGAAGATCCCGAGGGTTCGGGGTTCGGCAATTCGGGATTCTCGATGACAAGAAACTCATGACAGGAGGAATCGCGAAATCCCGAAACGCGACGGTCCCCTAGTTATAGCACCCCAGTGGAGGACAGGTGTCACTCCACGCCATCATAAGAAGTGTGGGCCATAGGCGCCGGAACAAGGTACAAATGTCGGAAGATCAAGCTTGGTCGTGAGTTCACGCCCAGTGGCATCGGGGATTGGGGAATCGGAATTTGCGAAGGCATGTGCATCGCGACATCATAAACCCCGAAACCCCGATGGGTAGCTATAGAGTGGTGGACATATGGTAGAAGGTCACATGAGAACGAAGCTTGCCTAGAGGACTAATGCGTGAGGGGCGGATCGGAATACGGAGGATCGCGAGTCATGGGGGTGAATGAGTTTGACATTAGAAACCCCAAATCCCGATATTTAACCAGGGGTTGGCATTTCGCAAATGTTAGTTTTCTGGAGATTTCTCACTTGTGGGAGATTAATCCAAAGTTTTTAAGAATATGATAGTGGGTGTGTTACAATGCACACAGCTTTTGAAACCACAGTACCAGGAAACACAGTGGTCAGAGGGGACATCGCGGTCGTGGTTAGAACCACAGTGGGCTCAGTTATTAGCCATCCTCCACCGTTACCTCACGTGTGAAGGACGGTATACAATCGTATTTCCCTGCCATGCCCGACTCCTGTTACATTTCAAAGGTAATCATCTGCTAAACATAACCTTCTTTCTGTTGAAAAGTTTAAAGAAAATGGCAGAACAGGTCCGAACGGCTAAAGATTTTCGAGGAAGTCTATTTCATTTTGGTCTTGTTAAGATATTGATTAAGTCTGCGTTGTCCAAGAAACAAGAAACTTGGGATATGTTCATTGTAAAAACTCTAGCCTCTGACAAGTCTAAAGATAGAAGTGTTAAGCCTGCTCCCCCACAGAAGAAGTTGAACTCTAGGAAAAAGAGGGTTAAAACCCCGACCAAAATCTGTGATGACCCTAAGGACATACCAGATARCACAATTGAAGCCAGTGCTGGAAACCCTGATTCAGAACATTCATTTGATGCCCATGGGTCTGATGGAGTGGAAACCAATTATGAAACTGTAAAGAACACTACTCCTACAGAGGCAAATGTTGAAATCCTGAATTCTTCCCTAGCTGCTGTGAACATTATTGACGTGGAAGAACTAGCAGAGTTGACTGACAAACCTAGGAGAAATCCAAAACGAAAATGTAAAAGCATATTGTCAGATATGGATAACTCTGTGCCCAGTTACCCACCACAGGAGAGGTTAAAAAGTGTAGATGATCATGAGGAGGCTTCAGAGCCCTCTGAAATGACTTGGACCCTGTCCCAATTAATTCGAAAAGCCCGTAAAGTGGATCGGCAGGCTACTGCGCCCAAAGGAATTGAGCAGAATGAGCTAATTCGAGTACCAGTTGACACCCCTGCTCGGATACATAGAGAGTTCACTCCTGAACCTAGCCCAGTTGACAATTCCGATCCAGTTGACACCTATGAACGAAGTCCAGATGAGTTCACTCCTGAACTCAGTCCAGATCATAATTCCGATCCAGTTGACACCCATGCTCAAAGTCCAGACGAGTTTACTCATGCATCCAGTCCTCAAACACAACCAGGACAAGATAAAACATTTGAAACCTACTGTGAAATTTCGTCCAGTAAATCCTTGAGACCAATGGTAGCCAGATTAGAAAGCAGGAATAACAGGTTGAAAGAGATACATGAGTACACTGTATTGGATAGACATATAAAAACAGAGAATGAACTCATGAAATTCAGGGTAACTCATCTCTTGTCCAAAATTGAAAGATTAAAACAGAAGAATAAGGGTCTTTTCCAAAGGAACAGGAAACTACAGAAGACTGCTAGAAAGCATATTATAATCAACCGAGTCCTCAAGAAAGAAATCAGACATATGAAGAAACATGAGAGGTTACAAATGTTGGTTGCAGCTGCTGCAACGCTCTGATTGCTATCAGTCTTTGTTTTTTGTTGCCTGAGGACAGGCAAAGACTTCAGTGTGGGGGCATGTTGGTCTCCAATTTTGACTATGTTTTGCCTACATTATATCACAAAGACCTCCATTTTCATACCTAGCACCACTCCCTTCTGGCCTTGTTATGACACATTTGACATCTCTTTACCACTAAATGGGGGTACTCAAGGTATTCTTACGTTTCAAGTTATTTTTATGTATTTTGATACTTTAAATTAATATTGAAACTAATGTGGCTTGAGTTAGGTACTATTTCTATTTGAAACAAGATTTGCCAGTACCAGGTACCAGCTCGCACCCCGTGGAGATACCAACGAAGCTGCTAAGGATCCGCGCGATATGGCCAGAGTGGTAGACAGTACAATTTACATGATAGATTGAGTCATCACTCATATGCTGATTCAAGGCGAAATTATAGAACTGAGTTGTTAATACTTCATGACTCACACTTCGTGACACTGCGTGTCACGACACTGCGTGTCACGAAGATGTGAAGACCGTTTTTTAATTGTTTTCGAGTTATTTTCGGATCTGGGATCCGTCTGAATTAATGTATTTTTGCTTTAAACTATTTTTGAGGAGGATCTATATAACCAGAGGATCACTCCTAAGAAACGTTGGTTATGTTATGCTTTGATATACATTTCTGATAATACAATCTTCTTATGCGTTATGTTACTTCGTTGTTATACGACTTGAGTTATTTTTCTGAGTAAATGGAGCGTGAAGCATGAACAATGTTTGCGTAGAATGATCTGAGTAGTTCTAGTTTTTCCTTTCAGTGATTGCACCTCTTGGTTGGGCCCGCCAACAAGTTCAAGTCGTTGCTTTTCTCTGTATTAGATTTAGTTTATTACAGTATCTTAGGATTTGCATGCATGTTAGCTTAGAGTTTGGGAATTAACTTGTTCAGATTCTTGCTTAATTATTCTTCAACTGTATCGTTTCCAACATATTAATATCTTCTACGTTGATGAGTGTTGAAAGCATGGTTGATTCCTGTAGAATTTAAAGCATAAACTAGATTTGCTTTGTTTCCAGTTTTCCATCTGAACGTAAATTAAAGAGAATGCGAGTTTGAATTTGCTTTGCTTTGGTTAGGATAGTTAGTTTACTTTGCTTTGGTTAGTATAGTTAGGTTACTCTGCTTTGTTAGGATAGTTAGGTTGCAATTGAATTAGAGGAAGCTTCCAGTACCAGTAAAGTAAGTAGGATATTTCTTTATTTTTCCTGCACCATAGATTTAGATTTATTTTCAGTGTTTAGATTAAAAGAATTTTAGGAAATAATCTTTCTGTTATGGCTTAGATAGAAATAGTGATGATAGATGATTAAAGATAGTGGTAGATAGTCTTGTGAAATTACATTAGAGTAGAAATAGAAGCACCTGCACTTTAGCATAGGACTGTTTTCTGTTGATGAATTAAATAGGAGATGATAAGTTTCAAGATAGTCATTAGGATTCAGTTTCTAAGAGTGAGTTTGTGTTTTCTTCTAAGAATAGTCTTTAGATAAGAATTAGAATCTTACCTGCACATACAGTGTAGCAGCTCTAAGTTTACTTACCCTGGTTTGACAATTCAGTGTTTTCGGGTCATTAAAATCTTTAATATAGCAGCCTGACAGGGACCTTATTGATAATTTCTTCTTGGATTTTAACATTACTTTCATTCCGAGGGGAGAAAATACTTGGCCGATTCTTTAGTTGTCTTAGCTAGTTTGCTCAAATTTCCTCTGCTGCCTATAGCAAAAAATGATGTTGATATAAGATATAGGCCCTCGGTGCCATACAATGTCAAGCATTGGAAGGTGTTCAAGGATGATTCTGAACTCGAAAGGTTTCTCCAATCAGTTGACGAATTTTTTGCGTTGCATATTGACCAGGATCCCGACCTGGAAGGTGACCCTCGTCCTGAGGAGTTTGTAAATAAAATCGCTAATCATCAGATCATTCAGCTGCCCAGCAATCACATTTCAAGAGGACTTGTCCCCTTAGAAAGATTGTTCGATGGGAATGATATGCCAGTAAAGGGCAAGGTCTCAAATGAAGATGTCGATACAACCAAATGAAACATTGGTTCACAGGAGGAGCCTAGATTCGTCAAATTGCCAAGAAATTTGACCAGAGAACAGAGGGTCGAATATAAGCAGTTGTTGTGAGAGTTTGCCAATGTGTTTGCATGGACATACGAAGACCTCAAGATGTATGACACATCTGTCATCGAGCACAAGATCCCGTTGAAGGAAGAGGCTAGGCCATTCAGGCAGAAGCTAAGACAGATAAATCCCATGTTGCTTCCTGTCATGGAGAAGGAAGTTAAAAAGTTGTTGGATGCACGAATCATTGTCCCCTTGAGATATTTCGAGTGGGTAGCCAACTTGGTCCTAGTAAGGAAGAAAAGCGGAGAAATCAGGCTTTGTGTTGATTTCAGGAACCTGAATAGAAGCTCAAAGAAAGACAATTACCCCCTACCTAAGATGGAACATATATTGCAGAGGGTAATTGATGCATCCAGGATATCCATGATCGATGGATTTTCTGGCTATAATCAGATATCGGACATGCCTGAGGATAAGGAGAAGACAACCTTCACCACTCCTTGGGGCACATTCATGTATGCCAAAATGCCATTTGGGTTGATGAATGCAGGAGAAACATTTCAGCGAGCCATGGGCATAGCCTTCATCAGAGAAAAAGACCAGTTCATAGTGATCTACCTAGATGACATCACGGTTTTCTCCAGGTCTGATAAAGAGCACCGTTGTCACTTAAGGAAAGTTTTCTTGAAGTGTCGGAGATTTGGTCTTTCCCTAAATCCCAAGAAGTCCCTTTTCGCTATGATGGAGGGAAAGCTGCTAGGCCATATAGTATCGGCGGAAGGAGTAAGAATTGACCCTAGTAGAGTGGAGGCAATTCAAACCCTGTCACTTCCCAGGTCTAAAAAAGAGGTCCAGACATTTCTAGGAAAGATTAACTTCCTAAGGAGATTCGTCTCAAATTTTGCTGAACTGGTAAAACACATCACAGCAATGCTCAGAAAGGGAAGCAAGGTGAGATGGACCACTGAGCCCTGGGCATCTTTTGACCAAATAAAAAAGGCATTGACTGAGGCGCCTGTGCTAATCAGTCCTGATTATTCCAAGGATTTCCTGATTTTTTCTTTTGCTTCCTGTGATACAGTGGCGGCGGTCTTACTGCAGAAAAATGAGGAAGGGCGTGAGCAGCCCATCGCCTTCTTCAGCAGGGCGTTAAGAGACGTAGAGAGCAGGTATGAAATCATGGAGAAGCAGGCCTATGCCTTAGTGAAAGCTCTTAAAGCTTTCAGAGTTTATGTCTTGCATTCAAAAGTAACAGCATACGTTCCTTCAGCTTCCATGAAGGACATCCTTGTGCAGCCCGACGTAGATGGGAAAAGAGGCCGATGGATCGCTAAAATTCTGGAATTTGACATAGAGATAAAACCCACCAAGTTGGTTAAGGGGCAAGGTTTAGCCAAGCTACTGGCTAAATCTAACTGCGAAGCCTTGGGAGTTAGTTTCATCAATACTCGCTTAGGATCTCAGCAAGATGAATCGCCCAGCCAATGCTCTCAAGATGGCTTATCATTGGCAGAATGTGTCTGGTATCATGTCATTCTGTATTTTCTGCAGGAGTTGAAGCCCCCCGATGGAATGGAAAAAAGTAAAGCGAGGGCTCTTAAGCTCAAGGTGGTCAGGTATTGCCTCATTGACCAAACCTTGTACTAGAAAGACCCTCTAGGGGTATTTCTGAGATGCCTGGACCCGTAGGAGGCCCAGAAGGTTACGTTTGATTTTCATAGCAGCCTTTGTGGAGGTCATCATTTATGGAAGAACACAGCCCACAAGGTACTCTGAGCTGGGTATTACTGGCCCACTTTATTCCCCGATGTTTGCAGGGAGATCAGAGCTTGCACCAAATGTCAAAAGTTCTCAAGAAGACAACAGCTCAAATCGCTACCATTGAAGCCTATAGTATCTCCAGCCCCTTTTCAGTAGTGGGGGTTGGAATTCATTGGAGAAATTCATCCTCCCTCAAGTGGTCAACACAGATGGATTCTGACAGCAATAGATTATTTCACCAAATGGATAGAAGCTGTCCCCACCAGAAGCACATCACACAAAGTAGTTATCAGCTTCCTGGAGGATATCATAGCCAGATTTGGCTGTCCCAGTAGGATTGTCACCGATAACGCTGCTTATTTCAAGTCTGAGCCTCTAATTAAGTTCTGCAAACAGTTCCAGATATCACTAGTTCACTCCACCCCCTACTATCCCCAAGGCAATGGTTTAGCAGAGTCCTCCAACAAAATCCTGATAAGGATCATTAAAAGAATATTGGAGGACAACAAAAAGGCCTGGGATTCAAAGTTGAAATTTTCTCTGTGGGTTGATCATGTCACAATGAAGAAGTCTTTGGGCACTTCGTCGTTTCAACTAGTCTACGCAGCAGAGGCGGTTTTCCCTACTCAGCTCGCCTTACCTGTGGCGAAGTTCTTTCAAGACTACGAGGGAGAACCAGATCATATGATCAGAAGAATTCACCAAATAGTGGAAGTGCAGCAGATCAGAGAACAAGTGAGGGACGCAGCCTACAGTCTTCAGCAGAAGATCAAACAGGCTTTTGACATAAAGGTCAAGAAAAAAGAGTTCGACATCAGGGATTTGGTATTTAAATGGGACGCACCCAGACATGATAAAGGCAAGCACAACGAGTTCGACGCCCTCTGGATCGGCCCCTTTAAATTCTCTGAGATTTTCTCCAACAACACATATGGGTTGCAGGATCTGGGGGGTGAAGAGGTTTTCAACAGCCCAGTGAATGGGCATTTTCTGAAAAAATGTTTTATTTGAGCCTTAGACGGCTCCTCTGTTTGTAAATATTGTCCTGTTTTCTTGTTTTATTTTCTTTTTGCATGTTTTCCGGCTTAATAAGTGACTCCATAGCCCAATAGCAAGGCATTGAAGCTGCAGAAGGAGTTCTTAGAGCATCGCAGGGACGACTCTATCCCCCATGGAGACAAATGTTAGCGATTATTTTTGTTATTAGGCGCAGATGCACCCAGGTCTGCAGGATGACCGGGAAGCACCCAAGCACAGCAGCGGAAGGACCCAACTTTCCGGTTACGAGTCAAGCTAGCGGGAAAGGTTTGATATCAACAGCCGAGACCCATCCACGGAGCTGATCAACGGTCATTGGGATCCCGGGGTTACCAAGTTACCCGACATATAACACCAAAGAAAGCCCTTATATTTCAAGGTTGATTCTGGGTCATCCGATCCAGTGACGCATGTCGCAAGATCTGACTGTGTCAGCGTTTCGGCGGTCGGGAGTTCATGGGGTGAGAGTTTCGTGTGGTTCAAAACCCTGAACCCCGAAATGACGATAGCGCCCAGGACAGGGCCCGTGGTTCTGGCATCTGGTCGTAAAGGAGCAGGTCTGGAGGAGGGGCACTTATGTTTATGGAAAAGTCTCAGCTGTTCATCCTAAGGACGCGTGTCGCAAGATCTTACCGCGTCGGCGTTTTGGTGGTCGGGAGTTCAAGGGAAAAGAGTTTTGTGTTGTTCAACATCGCGAAACCCCAAACCCCGATAGCCCCCAAAAAAGCATAGAAGCTGGGGTCCATGACTTCATGAAGCATTTTCAGCCATCCATTCTAAGAGGATGCCTGGCGACAAACTGAGCCCTCTCGACGTTTCGCTCATCATGATTTCAATCAGCAAGGATTAGTCCCTTCATATTCGCGAACGCCGAAAGCATATGGTCACAGCCCATGGTTACTAGTAGAGAGGAAGGAGCTGCATAAATAAGGCCAAAGGTGCTGAGTTCAGTTGCAGAGGAGATCATCGCCACCTCCAGGCGCCGTCGGGGCCCGATCTCAATACTATTCCTAGCATTGAAGAAAATAAAGGCAAAAGCGGGTGGTTGAAACCTCCTTTCAGTCATTAAGTAAGGGGAATGGAGGGTCTGGTGATCCGCCTGCTCGCAGGGGTCCTTTGTATCGATTTTATCGAAGAATCCATGCCGAAGTCATCAGCTCGACAGAGAAGTCTGCACACGCTATCTGAACACTCAATAGCTCAACTACCCTCCTTACAGGAGCCATGCGTAGTAAAGGTGGAATTTAAAGAAAGATATCAGTACGAGTTTGATTGAAGGGACACCCAGCCTTGGGTGACCGAGGCACGCCTCTGTGAGGAGAATTTTCCTGAGTATATAAATTTAGTCTTTGTGTTTTGTAAGTATCGATGGTAGAGCAGAGCTCCCTACTGTAAAGTTTTGACTGATATTCTAGTTTGTAGGTTATGCATCTATATATGAGATATCTTGTTTTTATGACAGGCAGTTCTTCTTACTCCATCTAATTTTCGTCTCATGCTAAGAGAGTTCATGATTGACTGATTTGCGCGAGTTATTGCAGTTATGTTATGATAAAAGATTTATTGTTGCATTATTGCATTCTCTGGCTTTGCGTTTAAATGTAAGATGATATTGCATTTGGACGTCTTCTTCCTCAGTCTGTTAGAAGCCCGATGTTAATAACATACCTCTGTGTTCCTCTTATATAAGTCTTCCGCCTATTCACCCTTTACTACAACTCATCGTCTGAAGTTTATATGAGACCTCACTCACCTATGCATGCCTGGCCTAGTTTTGGAGTTGGAATGATATTTTTTTGAGTTGGATTCCATTCAGTCATCCCATCTATAAACCACCGTGACATAAAACTTATGGGCATCGGGCTCTGCTCTTGCTAGCAATCCGGGAGTGACTTCCGTCGCTAACAGAAATGATGGAAATGAATTCTTTGAAACCAAAATAGGTTTTAGTTGGAAACATTCCCTTTCACAAAAAATCTCTCTCGGTTTTTACATAGATATCACAGTTTAAGAGGTTCAAATATATCTTTGAGGCCTATTTTTCAGAGATTTCACAATAAATGATTTCTTGTTTTAGTGACCAATTTTTGGCGAGGTTTCAAAGCAGCTAGAGATGAATTTTTGGAAACAAAAAGAGGTTTTTGTTGGGAACATTCCCCTTCAGAGAAACCTCTCTCTGTTTTGTTGATTTTTCCTAAGATAGGTTAAGCATGAAGTTCATTCCATTTTATCATTTCACTTAACCATAAACAATAATGTTTCAGCAACCAAGATCACAAGAAGAAACACCATGCACAACAACACAAGAAGTATCCTGGGAAACCCTTCTCAACAAGGGAAGAACCCAGCCAAATCCTTTGCTACATTCTTCAAGATAAATACCTTCACCACCAAGAAATACCTAGCACACAAGAGGGTGCTCAAGCCCTAGAAGACTAGCACCCAAGAGAGGTGTGCACCTTTTCCCAAGTAGATGTATTTGCTAAAATTTCCAAACTCACAAGAAAGATATGATTCCACAATGGGGAATCATTCCTTACTTATATTAGACTTTGTCCTATCAACAAAGGCATATATTGGCTCAACAAGGCTGACCTCTCTCAGTCACATTATAATAATAATAATAATAATTATTATTATTATTATTAATATTAACCATATTAATTATCTTTTACATTTATTATTAATCACATTAAGGTGGGGCCGACCTGTACGCTTTACATAAAAATTAGGTTTACAGGAAGGTCTGACTCTTGAACAATATATAGCAAAGGATCTGATACACCCACTAGTGCTCATCCATATAGTTGTCATAGCTCTAGCTCATTGCATTACATAGAAGAACCATATCTACACACGTTCACCTGTGCTCATTCACAGGCGCATCCACTCTACAGATATTATTTCCCACTGCCTCACATAGGAGAATCATTTGGAGTTTTCTCATCAACTCTGCTTCTTAGAGGAGGCTAACACATCATCTTCATTTATGTTCACATGATGATGCACCCAACACTTTGGGATTTCACAAGTTCACCTTGTGCTTAGCCATAGGCACATCCAACTCATCAGATCGCCTTTCCTATTGGATAATCATCTAGAGTTCTTTTCACTCTCTGAATGGAGGAGTTCATCTCTACATTCCTAGATCTATCTCAGGCATGAACCACATACCCTTATTAGGGGCTTTCTCTCAGGTTTGTAAGCTGAGATAAATACTTCACATAGCTGCAATGATCCACACCTCACAGGTTTGTAAGCCAGAGAATGTATCACATAGATGTATTCATCAACACTCCCTCTTAGCTAGGGAGGCATTCTTTATCATTCCAAGTCTCACACGGATGTATTTTGAATTTTTTCTTAGCTGGAGTTATCAACACTCCCTCTCAAATAGGGATCCATTCTTTCGAAGTTAATTTGGTGAAGATATCTGCAATATGCTCAAGTGTAGGAAGGTACTACATGTGTATGACTTTCATCTACATCATATATCTGAAATATGGATATTTCATCTCATCGTATTTCGATCCATCAGGAAACATTGGGTTCTCAAGGAGATTTACTCATGACTCTTGGTTATCATCATAGGATCCACCTCATGGTCAAGT
>JASDQU010362505.1:0-10681 GCA_032191745.1 Picea mariana
GCCGGTAGTGATGGAGGCTGGTACTGCTGACAGGACAAAACTGGCTGAGAAGAAGAAGATGGGTCCTCCAGGACCATGCTCAGGTCGCTCCTGCTCTCGGTACTCCATGTCTAGGACCATGTGGGCCTCGAGACATGATCTCCTAGTTATCCCTAGATATCGGGGATAACAGGACCCACATGTCCACATGCTAGCTTCCTAGGGACTTTTGAATTACGCAAGGATGTACCAAAGGAACTTAGTTAATTAGGTAATCAACACTTGTAAGGACCAAGCGAAGTCCACATGCAGCAAGGTGACAACTAATTCATTAAAAATTGGCACACTTTCACTCATTCACACACAAAAGTCCCTTATCACTCACATAGCTTCTTCTTGAAATGTGGAGGTTAAAGTAAGTTTCCTCCAAAGGGATTCCGAAACACCCCACCCTTTTCTTGACGAAACTATCCACTCCAATTTAAATTCAACGATGTTGGTTCACACCCCCAACCTCTCAAAACAACTACATCTAAAATTTTTTCTAAAAATTCACTAAGTTTTCCTTCACAGGAGGTACCAAAAGAAATTTTTTAGTCTAGGTAGGATTTCGAGGATAGGCATCCAAATAACTCCCCGTTATCTGGTTCTCACATTATCAAAACCATAGAAGTTGTCGAATAGGGAACTGAAAATCCTCCAAGTCAAGTGTTCCTAATACCATAAGGTAGGGAGATACCCGTGAAGGGTTGAAGGCCGAGGTTTGGTTGTTCTGTGCGTCCCCCCTTGAGGCACCCACCTCTTGGATGAGATCTAGCCCGTGACCCATTTTTTAGGCCGAAAATCTAAATGCCACACTTTGACCGAGGTACCTAGTAACCAAATTTTAGGACATCTACCCAGGTGGCAATTGTGGGCTGCAATCGCACCTTGATCGGATTTTGTGTGGCTATTGGGAAATATCACCAGCTCTTTCGGGATATGTCCCCTTTACCCCTCATTATAACCGATTATTTCATCCTTCACTAGTTTCTCTTCCGATGACTTCAGACCCCACTGTTGAGTACTATTGGAAGGTCCAGTGCTATTTGAGAGGAAGGACGTTACGTCTTTTACGACATGAGAATTTGTTTTCTTTGATTCCCCACGCGGACAAAACCCACTTATCCACATATATGCTTCTTTTTCAAACCACTTTATGTATGATGCACTTCTGATTACATTTTGATTTGGATATATATATATTGTGTAAAGTTCAAAATTTGCAACAAAGGCTCTTGTTTCTTTATTACTCTCACCACCATTTGCACACATTCACTCAGCTAGTTGGACATCATAGGGGACCCACAGAATCCCCGTCGTTCCCGACGCTTGCTAAACCTCCCTCCTATCTTAGGGGGAGTGTCTGGTCTTGCCCACTCATCGGCACCACCGTCTCACACTCCTGTGAGTGCTACTGTCTTAGGATCAACTTTGTTTGGTTCCACATTACTTGGGTCCACTTCCCAAGTCCTGCCGTCCACTCACTCTCCTTTACACGGAAGCAGAGGACCAACTTCCTCTCAAGGGGGAAGTACCAATCCACCTAGCCCCCCTCAAGGGTCAGGTTCACAACACACTTACACCATGGCTAGATCTAATCCTCCCCCCCCACTATAGATGCCATATTTGGCCTCTCTTAACATACCAGATCTAAGCAAACTCACTAATGATCCTATATTGCATGACCCCACATGGCCTGCAATGCCCACCAAACTACCTTCAGATATCCCCAAGTTTGAAGGAAAGGCAGGAAATGACCCTGCCAACCATGTCATGACTTTCCACCTATGGTGCTCTTCCAATAGCATCATGGATGATTCCATTAGACTATGATTATTTCAACGCACACTCACTGGCCCAGCAGCCAAATGGTATGTAGATGAAAAATCAGGGTCCCATGCGACTTTCGAGTCCTTGGCCAAAGCATTTTTGACCTTCTTCCAATTACCAATCCACCATGACAATGCTCTGGAACTACTCTCTAATTTCAAACAAACCTCAGCCACACATATCGCTGATCACATTCACGAGTGGCGTAGGCGACGTAGTTTGTGCAAAGCAGAAACCACCAAACAGCAGTGTCTTGACTGGTTTCTTAGATCACTTGTCTCTCTCCTCGGTAAAGATGTAGCTTCCACCTTCCCTTAATCAGAAGAAGCCATCAATAAGGCTCAACAATACGACCTCATCTATTCACAGTCAGGATACTTACACACTGTACTTCCTGATCTCCCAAAACCTGTGCCGTTTGGCCAAGACAAACCTGGGATATCTCACTCAGCAGACGGACTGATTGGTAATACCACGATCCACGATCCGCAACCCCAACAACCACCAATGTATGGAACACCTCAATACCCGCCGGCATATGGGGGCACCTCTTATTACCCCCCGCCCCCTTATCAACAACCATACCCTGTTGCTATGCCTCTACCCATCAGTGGGCCACCGCCAGCACCCCCCATACAACCACCTATTCAAACAAGTTCTAGTGCCCCCTCTACCTCAGCTTATAGTACTAGTGAAAGCGCCACGCCTTCCTATGTACCTTACAGATCGTTACCCCCACAAAATCCGTACTTTCCATTTCCTGGTCCCCCACAACCCATGGCTCTCCCACATCCTCATGCTGGGGTGAATTTTGTTCAACCCTCTCTCATTTAGCAATATCAAAATTTCGAACAGCTGAATACGGAAAATCTGACCCACACGTCGAATAATGCCAAAAAGAAAGGAAGAAACAAGAACAACAACAACCCAGGTCAAGGCGAGAATCAACCCCAACAGAACCAACCTACTGGGGGCAACCAGAACCAAGGGAATCAGAATGCCTAGGGGGGCAATAACAATAGACGTCAAGGGAGAAATAACAATAATGTTAAAACCAACTTCTCTTGTGCCCTTTGCGGTGAGTTCGGTCATTATACTCATCATTGCCCCCAAATCGTTGATTTCAGACGGCTGAAAGACTCAGGCAGTCTACCCCATCCTCCAACACCGCCTGCACCTCAACAGGCCCCACAACAATACGTGCAACAACCCCCCCTGCCGTGCTGCAGAATCCTATTCCACACCAAGGTGTGATAAACACCCAACAGGACACACAGCCTCCCCCACCTCAAGTGGGACAGTACCTCAACCCAAACAATCCAGCAGATCGCACGATCCTCCTCACTAGTGAGGAAGAAATCCTTCTGCAAACACGCAATCGTCAGTATCATGCACCCGCTGAGTCTTCTCCCATGCCTCCAGAGACAATCCCCGCACCAAYAGGACCCCCGTTGGTGATCCCTMGCCCTAACACARAACCACCTCTTCGCATCCCTCGCATCCCATTGCACAGGAATGCCCACAACCCACARGCTAGGGAAGCTCATAATTACAGTTTGGTTGATGACTTAGCACAATCCCCGGCTGCCATGTCAGTCTTAGAAGTCCTTCAGACTTGTCCCACTCAGTGGAAATCATTACTTTTCGCCTTGGGGGCAGTCAACCCCGCAGATACTCGACTCATTACCTTTGATCTCGATAGCGGAGAAATTCGCCTTCCCGCTTTGTTCGCTTTTCAAATTCCAGTGAAAATACGGAACATTAYAGTTTATCGGTGTATCATCGATGAAGATGCATCTACATGCATTATGTCCAAATCTGTATGGCARAAACTTGGTTCCCCCGAACTCATACCCTCTGCCATTACCTTACGAGCTTATGACGGMCGACCATCATCTCCTGAAGGTCTCTTCCAAAATGTCTCCGTAGAACTCGGGGGMAAGACTATTCTAATTGACATTGAAGTTATTGACGCCCCACTCGATTATAATATCTTGTTCRGTCGTAGCTACATGTACGCTATGAAGGCAGTTGCCTCTTTCGTCTTTCGAACAATGATGTTCCCCCACAACGGGAAGATTGTTACCATTGACCAAGTCTCACATTACGAGCCTAACCCGTCTGCCAACATCGATAACATTCTTCCTCTCATCCACACAAGTCATGACGCATACCCACTCATCGAAATGGGTCCTGGAATTTTCAAAGATCCATCATTGTTAGGAACTTACCATGGAGCACCACCGCTCCTTCATCCTTCCAATCAAGTATGCAGCGTATCATCTAACGGAACTGACATAGAGGATACCCTTCCTCCTAGGGAGGCTTCTATCATATCTGACGTCCCACTAGACGCAGAACTCCCCCCTCACGAGCCTCCTGCGAATTCGTCGACCYCACCAGTCCACAATTTCACCTCTCCCCAAGGCCATATCCCAGTTTGGGAAACAGTTCCCCAAGCCATTACTCAAATCCCCTTTTTTTATCCTCCTCCACATGTACAAGCTTTCCAGGTAGCCGCAACGCTTACCCTCCCTAATATGGTGTTAGCAATTCCAGTTTGATATTTACATCCACCCGAGATAGTCCCTCGACCATCCCTTCCACCCCAAACAGAAGGAATCCCAATGACGATTCCCATACTCACTCCTACCATACCCTCTCCACCCCCACTCACTACTCTCCCTACTACAGTTGGGGGCAGAAGAAGGAAGAAGGAGCCCACAGCTCCACTTCCCCCGTGCGTCCAACCCCCTTGTGTGCTATGTGAGAAAGATGGACACCAAACCAACAATTGCCCATCTCTACCAGAGTTACGGAATTTGATTCCACTCAATCAAACTCCCTCAACACTTGCCACTATAGCCAGTACTGCCACTACCACCCCTCATTCAAGTAGTAAAGGGTTGCGAACCAAATTCGCTTGCGCTATATGTTCATAATATGGCCATTATACCCACCATTGCCCAGCACTGCCACGCTTTCGGCAGACATTAGCCACAGTACGCCAAAGGTTCCAGAGTGAACCCAATCCAGCTATGTCATTCCTACCAAAAATCACTGACGTCCGTTATGTCACAACTTCAGTCAATGAACATATGAGATGCCCTTGCTGTCTATGTGAATCCTTAGATCATTTTACATACCAGTGTCCTATGATCATTGAATACAGGCAACGCCAAATGACCCTACTTCAAAGACCCACAGAATCGATGGCTGACCTTACCTCGTCACTAGAGATTCTTCATCTCATTTCTCCCGAACCCGAGGCCCTCCCCACGCCTCCGTGGTTCTTGGATGACTTATTCGAGGATTCACCCCCAAATCCCCCCAATTCTCCCACTCATTTCCCTACGGAAATGTTACATCCCACTTCCACGGGTACTCATCAGTATTTCGATATTTGGTTTATGTCGAGCGAATCAACGCAATTTCCTTACGTCGTTCCCCCTGCTTCTTCATCACTAAGGGGTAGCCACCCGACAACAGTCACCGATATAACTCTTCACGACCCCTTGTATTCCCGCCAATTCCACTGTGACGAGGAAATACTAGAAGAGTTAAACGACCCTGACTACCCATGGGATGCGCTACACCACCGAGCACTCTTCTTTCCACAGGAAGCCTCTATGCCTCCTAACCAACACCCCATATACGCAGTTGAAACCAAGGATTTTATCCCATCAGGGCATATCGACTGGTTCAACAACCCCATTCCTGCCCCGGATGCTTTTGAAGAAGGAAACATGGCCAAGATTTCCGCGACCATCAAAATCGACATTTCCATCAAAAATGGCGTCGTCGAGGAAATCACCATTGGAGCCGCTTGCACTCCTCAAGAAATCACCGCCTATAAAACCCTCTTCTAGGAATATCGGGATATTTTTGCCTGGTCATACACAGGAATACCTGGCCTTGATCCCTCTATCGTCAAACATCGCATCGACACCTGGCCCGACATTACACCCGTTCGTCAAAAACAACGACCTCTACACCCATCCAAAGCAGCGGCCATCAAAGCCGAAATTGACAAATTACACGCGGTTGGGTTCATCTACCCCATCGCCTATACCTCATGGGTTTCCAACCCTGTACCCGTTAATAAAAAACAGGGCACTATCCGCGTCTGCACAGACTTTCGTGATCTCAATCACACATGTCCCAAAGACAACTTTCCAACGCCTTTCATCGATCAAATTATCGACGACTACGTAGGACACGAGGCCCTATCCTTCATGGACGGTTTCTCTAGTTATAATCAAATCCAAATCCACCTCGCCGATCAATACAAAACTGCATTCACTACCCCTTGGGGTACTTTTCCATATCGTGTCATGCCGTTTGGCCTGAAGAATGCTGGCGCAACTTTCCAACGGGCTATGAGATACATTTTTCACGATCTGGCTCATATCATCCTCGCATACTTGACAACCTCACAACTTGATCCAAGAAACGCACTCAACATTTTGATGATTTACAAATCATCTTCCAACGGTGCCGTCAATACAACATCCGCTTGAATCCCCTCAAGTGCGTATTCTGCGTCACCACGGGGCGCCTCCTCAGATTCATTGTTTCCCAAAGAGGTATTACCGTGGACCCCCTCAAAGTCCAAACTATCACCGAAATTCCACCTCCCCGGAATTTACGTCAACTCTAGAGCCTCCAAGGCAAAGCTAACTTTCTACGGTGATTTGTCCCAGACTACGCCACTCGTGCACACGGTTTCCTTCGCCTACTACATCACGACATCTCATTTTACTGGGATGAACATGCCCAACAGTCATTTGACGATCTTAAAATGGCGCTCTCCAATGCCCCTTTAATTAGTGCACCTGACTACAATCGCGACTATATCCTCTACATATTAGCATCAGCTGTGTTAGTAGCAGGAGTTCTCGTTCAGCTAGGTGATGACAATCGTGAACATGTCATTTATTACGTTAGTAAAAACCTCTCAGGGCCACCCTTGAAGTATAAACACGAAGAGAAACTAGCTCTTGCAGTCGTCCTTGCAGTCCATAAACTGCGTCACTACATTTTGCTTCGCACAACCAAGGTTGTGGCAGATTCCAACCCTATGCAATACTTGCTCAGTCGTCGGCAAATTAACGGCAAATTTGCCCGATGGATCGTTATCCTTCAGGAGTACGATCTTGAATTCTCAACACCCAAGAGCAAGAAAGCCCTCGTTCTCGCCGAACTTGTCACGGCCCTCCCCTCTGACACCACCAGTGCCCCCGTCAATATCGACTTTCCCGACGAACACCTCTTTTACATCACTTCGGATGATCCTTGGTACGGCGACCTCCTCGTCTACTTCCGAACTCAAAAGTTCGGTAACCACCTTTNTATGCAATACTTGCTCAGTCGTCGGCAAATTAACGGCAAATTTGCCCGATGGATCGTTATCCTTCAGGAGTACGATCTTGAATTCTCAACACCCAAGAGCAAGAAAGCCCTCGTTCTCGCCGAACTTGTCACGGCCCTCCCCTCTGACACCACCAGTGCCCCCGTCAATACCGACTTTCTCGACGAACACCTCTTTTACATCACTTCGGATGATCCTTGGTACGGCGACCTCCTCGTCTACTTCCGAACTCAAAAGTTCGGTAACCACCTTTCACGAGATGATTGTCGTCGTATTCGCCACCAGGCCCCCCACTACCTCCTCATCGGAGACATCTTATACCGGCGAGGGGTCGACACCATTCTTCGTCGATGCCTGACCATTGACGAGGCCGATAGAGTCTTGAACGACTGCCATAGCGGTGCATGTGGGGGCCATCTTTCGGGAATATCCACTGCTCAGAAGATTATCCGAGCAGGTTACTTTTGGCCTACTTTGTTTCACGATTGCATTCACGCCGTGAAACGATGCGCGAAGTGTCAGCTTTATGCCAACAAAGCCCGAGCACCACCTGCTCTTCTTCATCCAGTCATCACTGTCGACCCTTTTTGTAAATGGGGCATCGACTTCATGACTTGTAATCCTCCCTCCAACAATGGACACAAATCCATTATTGTCGCAGTCGATTACTTCACCAAATGGACGGAAGCTATGCCCACCTTCAACAATACAGCTGACACTGCAGCGCGTTTTTTCTTTAACCACGTCATATCTCGCTTTGGAGTACTGTTATCGCTCAGTTTGTAGTTTAGGTCAAGTAGCTGAAAGGTAATGATCAGACTGGCATAACAAGAGCTTCCCCACCCACTGTCACCTCGATGGGGGGCTCTTTCTATTTAGGGAGGCTAAACCCAAGGGAGACGTCCCTGGTAATCTGGGGTTTTGAAAGGCAAAGGTTTAAAGGATCAAGGCAAGTTTTTCCCTTTCACAGATTACCGCCAAGAAAATAGTCAAAATGAAGATAAACCATAGAAAGGGCACCTGTTTGCGAGACAAGGCAACAATAAAACTAAAATGTGCAGCAGTGGTCAATACTTCATAAAATAATGACTATCAATATTACATATGAGCACATATAGCAGTAATTATTGACGAAGTCAATGATTGCAATAATGATTATGACTTATAATATTACTTCTCAATAAACACTGGAAATGATATAGCATTCAATGTATATAATAAATCTTTGAATTAGCATAAAATATCATCAATTGCTCATTTAAGACAGGAGTGTTGCGTCAAGCTTACTAGAGGTGACGTCAGCCTTGTTCTAGGGTTAGTTTTATAGACAAAGAGATCAACGTTTTGCAAATAGGCCACTGGAATTTATCAATACATCAATGTCTATCATTAGATGACTAAGCCACAATGTTTTCTATCAACCAAGAGCTCAAACTAAGCATGACGTCATCATTAATCTAGGGTTAGTTAGACGTTAGGGTTAGTTAGGGTTTTAAGTTTGAGAGTTTTGAAAGTTTTGTTTTGGCACAACAGGCTCAACGTTGGAGAGTCAGACAAGTACCTTAGGGTATTATGGAGTCAGAAGCAAGGGCTAGATCTCGGGAAGATCTAAATTCAAAGACAAGAGAGTTAGGCTCTATGGTGTTGCAATGGCAGGGCCCTAGAGTCAAAACCCTAAGGGGAGGAGGCTCATTCCGCTGTTGCTTAAGCAAGGCCTCATGCTCCTCCCTCTTTCCTTAAAAATCCTTGGCAAAACGGCTAGCTTCAAAACATGAATCTAAGGGTGAAAAGTGTTGCAAGAGCAAGGCCCTTCAAACCCTAAAAGTCAAAACCCTAGGTGTAGAATTAACTAGGCCTAGGACGTCTTCTTTCTTCAACTTATGTTCAAAAGCTAACTCAGAAAAAGGGGAATTAGTGTAGCAACGGCTAGGCTATATTCTCCTTAATCAATGGCTAAAACAAGTTCTCAATCATGGGGACATATAGCAAGGACCTACTTGTGTGCTTGCTACCTAGGGTTTCAATGATTAAGCAAAATAATAACAATGTAACAATAAATGCAAGAGATTTAACCTACAACCATTCATTTAAGAAGTTTTGCATGAGAAATACACTTACAAATCATGAAGAGCTTATCAAACCCTAGTTGTAAACCTTCCAATGATAGAAAACACCATAAAAATGCCAAGAATGATCTTCCACAAGAGTTGCGCCTCACTTCCAAGAGCAATAATACCAAGACAAAAGACTAAAAAAGATCTCTCACAAGAGAGTGAGTTATGTTATGTGAAAATGAGAGGCAACGTCCTCTATTTATATCATCCTAATGACCTTTAATTAGAAAATAGGTCATTTAAAACAGCCGACAAGGCTGACTAACAATATTGCACTGTTTTTTACATTAAATGCTAAAAATGTCACAATATGAGCTCAAAAAGGCGACGTCGGGCCCCTCTGAGGGAGACGTTGGCCCTTTTTGGGCAAGATCAGCATCCAGGAAGCAGAACGTTGGCCCTTCTAGGGATTTTCCAAGCTACCACACGTGCCAAATGACCCCAACACACTGCCACACGCTCTAGAAAAACATCCAGCTGCCTCAGGTGACGTCCTGTCCATCAAAAGCAATTGTCCCATCTACAGTGGGTGATCCCCCCTAGGTCGGGCTCTGCCATGGTGTCCTGGTGGAACGTCCTTCTGTCTTCTTTGTGCAAAGGCTCATCACAACGTTGTCCTGTCTCTGTCATCCCAGCAACCATCTGATGGGCTCTTCAGCCCCATGGAGGTCTGAGCTAATCATATCCCCATGTGTATCGGTCCACTGGTACCTGTCCGCCGGGTATGGTCCTGCACATCAAAAACTACGCCCTCCATGGGCTCATCAGTCCTCAGGATCATAGCAATGTTAATCACATTTCATCATTAAATTTATCAAATACATGCATGAAATCCCTAACATATCCTCTAAGAGCTCAAAGACATTACGTATATCTACTATACAAAGCTGAAGAAACCGACAGAATAACCTATTGGGCTAATACCCACAAGAAAAGGAAAGTTTCCTGAGAGGATCATTCAAGCCATGTATACGAAGTGGTATGGTCTAGGGATGTCCAGTCATAGTAAGACCAGGGCCAGGTGTTGTCCGTGGGTGCCTCTGTAGGAGGTGAGTTGTACCCGTCATGGATGCATTTTTTCCAAGCCCCTTTATTTGCCTTTATTTTTCATTTATTGCTTTTCTTTTTTTTTTACTTCAAGGTTTGACCAGAGGAAACTGCCTTGGCGTGGTGACCAGAGCTAACAGTGTTACCCACTGGTATCTTCGCAGAGATGACAAGGCTGGCTCGTGATGAGACCCCCTTTCCCTTGGCCATGCAACCAAAGGTCACTGCCCTGGCGTGGTGACCAGATAATGGCAATGTCATACTGCTGGATACCTATGAACATAATGGGCCGGCTCTT
>JASDQU010362518.1:0-11715 GCA_032191745.1 Picea mariana
TTTTGCTTGAGCCTATTTAGCTCAACTATTTCCCTTTGCATAGTACTTACTTCTTCATTAACTTCTTCATGTACTCATTTTGTACTCTTCTTCTTATATTCTAATATACTGTTTTTCTATTCTATTCTTTCTCTCTGCATTTCTTGCTTCACAATTTATCACGATGCAGAGTGCTGGGATACGACTCCCATAGTGCAGATCACAAGAACCCACTCCATCACTCAAAAGAGCGTGAGACACCTTGTTGGCTAGCGCGCAGAGTGTAAGTCGTTGGCATTGGAAAGATCGTGCACACTCCAAATCGTGCACTAAGGGAGTTTTGCAAGTGATTCTATAAGTTTCTGGTGCTATTGGAGGTTCTGTGTGGCACGATTTACCCACAAGTGGAAGTGTGGTGTGCATTAATGCTTGAGGTTCCGTTGTGTTACAGTGTCAAGTGAAAATTTAATTGCGACTGTGTAAACAGTTTGTGAGGTCGAAGCGACCTCCATAAGCCGCCAAATACGCCCAAACCAAAGGGATCTTAGAGTTGCCAAAGGGATTGGATCCCATAAAACTCGTGGATTGTTGAGTTAGAGAAAATCTCAAAGAGAAAAGAAGGTGACTCCTCCAATGAAGAAAGTGATATGCGTGCACAAAGCTTGATTTCAAAATCTTGATTTCAATGCTCAAGAGGTTCATTGGTTATGAGTCAAACTCCTAGTTGGATTTGGCGAGAAATTTACCCAACTTTTGCCTCAGTTTTTCGGTGGTTGCTTTCTAAAGTTTTTTTTCTCGCGCTATCCTATGGGTATTTTTTTTCTACTGGAAATTAACCCACATTTTTCTCGATTAGTGGTGATTTGTTATCCCTAAGAAAGGGCACCAAAATTACTTTCATTTTTTTCTGAATCTTTTTTAAAAAAAATGGCCACCTCTAACAATTTAGGGCCAACACAAGGGCCAATTCTTCTTGGGAAGAACTATGGATTTTGGTCTCTCAGAATCATATCCTTCTTACAAGCACAAGAGTGCTGGGATCCAGTGTATCATGGCTATGTGGAACCAGATCCAACATATCTAGTTTCCATGACCAATCAAAAGAGAAATGCTCATGAAGAACAGAGGAAAAGAGAGAATAAGGCTAAGTTTTGGATTCAAAACTCAGTAGATGACTTCATTTTCTAAAAAATTACAGGTGTTGTTACCCCAAAACAGGCGTGAGACATCTTAAGAATATCCTACCAAAGAAATGACAAGGTCAAAACAATCAAGCTACAAACCTTGAGGACACATTTTAAGACCTTAAAAATGGCAGAGTCTGAAAATGTTGATCAATTTATGACCAGAGTCATGGGAATTGTGAACCAGATCCAGTTGACTGGTGAAGCCATCCCAGAATAAAGAATTGTTGAGAAATACCTCAGAATTATTCCAAAGAAATTTGAGATGGTTGTTACATCAATCCTTGAATCCAAGGATCTGTCAATTTTTTCAACAAATGAACTAATGGGTTCTCTGTTATCACATGAGACCAGAGTACATCTAGAAGATGAGTCAATTGCCAATACCTTCATGACACAATTCTCCTTCAATAGAGGGAGAGACAGAGGCAGAGGCAGATGTCACAGAGGAAGAGGGAGAAGTCCAAGCAACCATCACTCGGGTGAAGGTCACACACATCAAAATCAGTATCAGAATTTTCCGCCTCAAAGAGGCAGAGGGAGGAGATCCAATGACAAATAAATCATACAATGTTGTTATTGCAAAAGGTATGGGCACTATGAATCTGAATGCAGGAAGAAGCAAGCAGATCAAGACTCAGGTAGAGCACATGTCTCAAATCATGAAGTAGAAACCTCAGATGGGATGTTTCTCTCGTGTCATAAGACTAAAGTACAACACAATGACCTATGGTTGTTGGACAATGGATGCAACAATCACATGACATGTAACAAATATTTACTTTCTTGCGTTGATTCTTCTATTTCATCTTATATTACACTTGGAGATGACTCTTTAGTCAAAGTTCAAGGCAAAAGAACTGTACCTATTCTCACTAAACAAGATGTAAAGAAAGACATATATGATGTCTATCACGTTTCAGATCTGAAACATAATATGTTAAGTGTAGGACAACTAGTTGAACATGGCTATAAGGTACTTTTTGAAGGATCATCATGTAAGATATATGACAAACCTCCCAACGGAAAATTGATTTCTGAAATCCACATAACTAGGAGTAAAATGTTTCCCCTGACCCTTAGAACTTCAAATCTGACCCAATCCTATGCACAAAATGCATCCACCCCCAATGAAACTATGATTTGGCATGTGAGATTTGGACATCTACCCTTTTAGAGTCTAAGCCTCCTGTAGAAGCACTCCATGGTCAAAGGTCTACCTATCTTCAAAGAGAAAAATCCCCCATGTGAGTCTTGCATTCTTGGAAAACATAAGAGAACTAGCTTTCCACAGTCCTCCACTCAATCCAAACAACACTTAAAGTTGGTTCACACTGACCTATGTGGACCAATGCAAAAAAAGTCAATAGGTGGTATCTTTTATTTTCTAACGTTTATTGATGATCTTAGCAGGAAAATATGGATCTATTTCCTCAGACACAAGTCTGAAACCTTTGCAAAGTTCAAGGAGTTCAAGGTTGAAGCTGAAAAACAGAGTGGGAAATATGTAAAGGTACTCAGGTCAAATGGAGGAGGAGAATACTGTTCAAACAAATTTGCAAATTTCTGCAAGTCACAAAGCATAATCATGCAAACCACAGCCAGGTATACTCCACAACAAAATGGAGTCGCTGAGAGGAAAAAACAGACTATAATGAACATGGCAAGGAGCCTTCTCGGAGAGAGATTTCTCTCAAATTTATTTTGGGCTGAAGTTGTAGCATGTTCAATTTATCTCCTGAATAGATCCCCAACCACTAGTGTCAAGGTGAAGGTCCCTCAAGAAGCATGCAGTGGGACAAAACTGAATGTTTCTCATCTTAGGACCTTTGGATGCATTGCATTCACTCACATACCTTCCAAATTGAGGAATAAACTTGATAATCGAAATGAGAAATGCATTTTTGTTGGCTATAGTGAGACATCCAAAGCCTACAAAATCTACAATCTGATTTCAAAGAAACTCATTCTCAGCAGAGATGTTAAATTTCTTGAAAATCAGTTCTGGAATGAGTCTGAAAACACCCTATGGACAGTCAAAATCCATTGTTGTCACTTCCTAAATAGACAGAAAATTCAGGACAACAAACACATCAACCTGTCCTTCCAAGATTGCAGGTACAAGGATAGCCTGAAAGTTCTTAGGACAACTCTTCTTCAAGAAAGAAATCATCCTCTGAAGACCAAAATCAACGAACTCAAAGCTTGAGAGAAATCCATCAGCAGTTGGATGATATTAATCAACACAATCTTCTTGCATTAATGTCATGCCAACCTATGTCTTTTAAAGAGGCAGCTAAAGAGCCACATTGGGTTCAAGCCATGAACCAAGAGATTGACTCTATTGAGAAGAAAAAGAGACGGGATCTTGTTGATCTACCCAAACATAAGACAAGTATTGGTGTCAAGTGGGTTTACAAGACTAAACTAAATGAAAAGGGGCAGATTGAAAAACACAAAGAAAGACTTGTTGCTGAAGGATTCTCACAACAACCAGGCATTGATTATGGTGAAACCTTTGCTCTAGTAGAAAGGTTGGACACTATAAGGACCCTCTTAGCCATATCAGCTCAACACAAATGGAAAGTATACTAGATGGATGTCAAGTCAACCTTCTTGAATGGTGTCTTAGAAGAAGAGGTATATGTGGATCAACCACCTGGATTTGAAGTCAAAGAGCAACCAACCAAAGTGTATCGGTTGAAGAAAGCCTTGAATGGATTAAAGCAAGCTCCAAGAGCTTGGTACAACAGAATTGATACTTACCTGATCAAGAGTGGTTTCAATAGAAGCCAAAATGAGCCAACTCTATACACCAAAACAAATCAGCAAGGTAAAATTCTGATTGTCTGTCTATATGTTGATGACATGATATATACTGAAAATCTTGAGTTAGTCAGCTTTAAACATGCCATGCAATCTGAGTTTGAGATGACAGATCTTGGTATAATGGAATAATTATGGGGGATTGAGGTTGACCAATCAACCAAAGGTTTTTTTGTTTGTCAGCAAAAGTATGCAGCAAACATCATCAAAATATTATGCATGGAAGACTACAATCTAGTAGAAACTCCTATACCCCTAGGCACAAAATTGAGCAAGCAAGATGAAGGCCCTACAGTGGATTCTACTTTGTACAAAAGTTTAGTAGGAAGCATGTTGTATCTTACAACAACTAGGCTTGATATTATGTATGCAACCAACTTTGTTTCCAGGTTCATGGAATCTCCCAAATATTCACATTGAAAAATGGCCAAAAGGATTATGAGATATGTTGTTGGCACTCTCAATTTTGGTTTATGGTACACTCAATCTGAAGATAATCATCTTTCTAATTACACTGACAGTGATTTTGCAGGCAACCCATATGAATGGAAAAACACCTAAAGGTATGTTTTTCACATGGGCACGAATCTGATTTCTTGGGCATCAAAGAAGCATCACATTGTCTCGATATCTTCTACATAGACAGAGTATGTCGTTGCTACCTCAACGTCCTGTCAAGTTGTGTGGTTGCAAAGACTATTGAATGACATGTCACATACATAAAAGGAGCCAACTCCTATCTTCTGTGACAATACTTTAACAATTGCTTTATCAAAAAACCATGTTTTTCATAAGAAAAGCAAGCACATTGACACTTACTATCACTTCATACGTGAGCTTGTCAATAATAGTGAAATTGCTCTTCATTTTTGTGGCTCATGAGATCAGCTTGCAAACATCTTTACAAAGCCATTAGGAAAAACCATTTTTTATTTTCAAAGACAACACTTGGGAATTATCAGTGTTGATGTTTGTAATTGTTGAGTTTAAGAGGGAGTGTTAGTTGTAACCTCAACATTGTACACTACTAGTTGTACCAGTGGTCAGGATTTCTTTTATGTCTTCTTTATTTGGTTATTATGTTTCCTCCTTATAAGTTTTGTCTATCATCTAATACAAAGGTACTCTGCACTTTCCTTTTATCGTATGCGTAGTCTCTTGTTTCATCTGCGCAGTCCATTGTCTTGTCTGCACAGTTTCTTGTTTTCACTACGCAGTCTCTTGTTTTGTCAATAATTAGCAGACGAGAGTCGACGTATTGTCTAGATCATGCGTATGGGCTCATTTACCTGATAACTACTGCGATGAGAGAGCCACACACATATTAAATGTTCACTGAAGCCGTGCCACTTTTCTTCCGATGTTCAAACAATGTTCTTAAAAATGGATCACATATACTTGTCAAGAAATACATGAAGACTTCGATGTTGCAATTATTGATTCATTTACCATTTGAGCCACGTGCATTCAACCATCCACCATATACCACTGATGGGAAAAATTTTGAAACCATAAAAACAAAAAAAAGAGACAAACGTTGAGAGATTCAAGCATAGATTATAGGAATGGAGACTTATGGGTATATTGAAGACACGTTCAAATCAGCGAACACAAAACATAATATTATTGGCTAGGAAAATAAAAGTGTTGCTAGACAGTTTTCCCATGCATTTTTAAATGAAATAGTTGATTCTTCCAAACGTATCAGTTTTAGGGTTGTGAGGATACGAGTGAATAAAATGTAATAGAGACCATGTAGGACAAAGAGAAGAATGTGAACGACCATGCAGGTATGCCCAAGAAAAACTGGCATGAAAAGGAGGGCAAAGAGGAGTTTTTGTAAGTAAAACACTTAGAATTTACCTGCTATGGACAACTATCATAATATGTTTCAAGCTTAAAAACTATGGGCTCTAATACCACTGTTGGAACGTGGAAATAATTCATAAAGCAAGCTAATTCGCGTTGTTCGATGAGCCCGCGTAGTATCAGGTAGTTGGTTAGGTAAAGGCTGACCAAGCCAATGATGCTTAGCTGGTCTTTTCGGATGATCAGCCACACTGGGACTGAGACACGGCCCAGACTCCCTCGGGGGGCAGCAGTGGGGAATATTGGACAATGGGCTCACGCCCGATCCAGCAATATTGCGTGAGTACATTGATGTGAGATGTTACCTTTGGATTTGTCTTCCAAGAAGTCTCTTGGAATCTCAATGTTTGTTACACTCACTTGAAATTTCATATTCCTTCAAGTGTGTACCCCTAATGGATTACATTTCCAACACATTTAAAGTCCCCTTGGGTAATTCATTTGCGTGAGATTTTTTATCTCTTTAAAATTGTCAACATATAGTAAAAGTAATTGTTTTTTATGGAGCATAACCCTACACTATATTTGGCCTAATGTGGCTATTTCCACTCTTTACATTAGGAAGGTGGATGGGAGTTAGCCACCTTAATCTCATGTAGGTTTTATTCTTGTGCAATTGACCACATGCTAGATCTCTCAATTAGGGTGATGTGGGTTCTATTGAATCTTGATGGTGGGTTTCTTGGTCCTATAAATTTGTATGCCCCTAACAAATTGACTAATATATTAATGTTATGGGTTTGGTTAGTGGAATTTGGTTAATTTGTGAAGACTTTAATGATGTATTGTCTTATGATTACAAGATCAGGATAAATTGTAGAAATTTATGTATCTGCTTTTTATTGCAAATTCATAAATTTCACCTCTCAATAGAGGTTTCTTGGATCTAATCATTGAGAGCTTTCAACATTAGTGCTCTTGAGCAATGAAACACAATATATGCTTCACTTCATTTTAGTCCAAGTCACTATGCAGATTGAGAAAACATACCAAACAAGTGTACTTCAATTGCAACAAGTCACATCCCTTGGGGCACAGGTTTTCATATGTATAACATATTTGAAAGGTGTTGTCTAAACGTTCTACCTTTTGGCCTTTTACGACAACCATTACCGGAATTTTTTTATACAATTATTGATTAAATATTTCTTAAATTTCTTATTTGAATGCATAAATAGATTCAACACCCCATAAAACCCTTGGAACATTTGATTCTACAGTCCCAACAACTCAAATTTGCAATTTCAACAATTTTGGCTAGATTTCAAGCAGAATTAATCGGAAAAAGCCAAAAGGTAGAACGTTTTGACTACATCTATTTGAAATAACTTTGTTACAATGGAATTTAAAATAGTAAATCCACCCAATCCCCCTTGTATTGAATATATATGTTAAATCACTTAACAATTTCAACCCTATGTTATATGCTAAATCAACATGAACAACAAGGGCCAAAAATTTCTGAATCAAGAAGAGAGTACATGCTGAAAATAAAATCTACAAATACACAAATATTGGATAGTTGAAACACTTGTTTATATATCACAGATGTACTACACGTACATACTCACAATGTATTACATGTTGATATTATTTCAAGATTTCCAAAACCTAGTTGGCCGAACCAAGAAAACCCTAGCCACCAACTCCTCCTTGTTAGGAATCACTCCTAAGAAAAGCTGGTCACTCCACCAAAAATCCTTAACAAGTTATCATCATCACCGACAAGTTCTCCTTGGCTCAAGAAAAACAACACCTTCTCTTATCCTCGTCAACAAGCATAACAAGTAGCACTATGGTTTCCAAAACCTTACTCTTCTTGTCTCACAAGAGCTACACTATACAACATTGTCTTTATCCCTCTATGGTTTATGACAAATCCTAGTATTTTCCTCCTTAGGGTGAAACCCTAACCCTATAATATCCCTTGAACTTCTCTATGAAACCTAGCATACTAAGACAAAGAAATAAAATACAAATAGGAGTACACAAATGAGAGGAACTAGTGCACTCCACTCCTCACATCTCTAAAGTGTGTGATGAATGAATGAATGAATGAACCCTCTCATTCCTTTATTTATATGAGAGGTAAGGGAGATCTACAAAATAGTGGTTCTAATAATCGACTACAAGAAAATTATCCATAAGAAGATAAGTCCACACGCTAAGTGCTCCCTCTACAAGTGACACATGTTTTGGTCCAAGGTGAAGATTCCCACCAAGCAAGTCTCTAAGGCCAAGAAGGTGCAATGATCCACCCCCAAAGGCCTCCAAAGTATCCAAATACCCCCTTCTACCATGCAATTATTTATCTCCACCACACCTACATGATCATGTCCTCAACATAAGCATCCTCAAGTTAAGCACAAGCCTCCATGCAAACAACCAAGTGTGCTCGTGCCATCTAGGGCTCAATGCTCCTCCAAGGAAAGTTGTCATCCAAGCAAGCTACCCACTCCCTATGTGCACATCATGAAGAATGTCATCATGCTATATATCTCTCCAACACTCCAAGGAAGAATGACACACATGCATCCACGCAATGTCTAGCAATAAATTAGGAAGCCACCTCCCATGTGTGTGTCCATCATAGAACAATTGGGGATCATCCATACACCATGCACCCCACATCACATGAATATCCCCCAAGCATGGTGTAAACAGTTTCAAAGTAACCTCAAAAGCTAACACTCATTTACGAGGAAAGTGTTTTCACCAACATCATTTTTCTCCCTCAACATCTCAAAATTCCCTTTTCCTAAGTGTTGTGTATAGAATGTTGGCAACTTGCAACTCTGTAGGAATGTAATCAAGCACAACAACACTATGCTATACCTTGTTTCTCAAGAAATGATAGTGGATATCAATGTGCTTGAAGCAGTCATGGACCACATGATTCTAAGAGAGTTTGATACAACTATGATTGTCACAATACACCACCTTTAACTTCTCTTTAAGCTTAACTACTAGTTTGTGAAGCCATATAGCCTTGAAACTCACTAAACATGCTCCTATATAATCTGCCTCAACTGAACTAAGTATAATTGTTGCTTTCTTCCTATTCAACTAGGATATCGGCTTCGATCCCAAGATAAAACAATATCAAGAAGTGCTCTTCCAAGAATCAATGTATCTAGCCCAATATGAATCACAAAAACCATGGAGTAATAACCTTCCATCTCTTGTATAACTTATTCCATAATGTATCGTGCCTCTCGAATACTCAAGCACATGCTTCATAGCCACCTAGTGGGTCTCTTGTGGAGAAATCATAAACTTTCTTAGCATGTTCACAACATAGCAAATATTTGACTTGGTATTCACAAGATACATCAAGGATCCAATCAATTTCCTATACAATGAAGGGTCAACCAAATTAGCATCATCACCACAATTGAACTTCAAAGTTGATATCATGGGTGTGGCCAAGCGTATGCAATCTTACTACTATAATCTCTCCAAAATCTCCAAAGTGTAATTCCCTTACTTAAGGAATACCTCTCCTAGACCTTTCCAAACCTCCAACCTTACAAAATAATGTAGTAGACCAATATCCTTCATGTCAAATTCATATGAAATTTTTTCCTTGCAACACATAATGAGCTTCTCTAAACTACATGTGATGATCAAATCATCTACATATAGAACCAAGACAATCAAATAAGTTTTAACATACAAATACAAAAGATTTGGATCAACAACAGTTTTGGTGAGCCCTACTTTTCGTACGAACTCAACAATCCTTGACTACCAAGCTCATGGTGTCCACTTCAACCTATACAGGGATTTCTTCAACCTACAAACATGGGTATCGCACCCATGCACCTCAAAACCTCTAGGTTGATTTACATATACCTCTTCCTCAATCATACCATTCAAGAGCAGAGTCTTCACATCCATCTAAATCAAGTGCCATCCACAACATATTGTTAAGGAAAGAATGGTAAGATAAAAGTATACCTAATACCTTCCAACTGGGGAAAATGTCTCATTATAATTGACTCCCTCTTTCTATGAGAAACTTCTTGCCACCAACCTTGCCTTGTATTTTTCAATACTCCCATCAATCACATGTTTGACTTTGTACAACCACTTGGAATCAATCATTTATTTCCCTTTTGGTTTAGGTACAATCTCCCAAACATCCTCTTAGATGATGGAGTTATAATCCTTATTTATGGTCTCTTGTCATTCCTTCTTTTCATAAGCCTTCTTAAAGTTACAACGCTCATCCAATCTCTCACTGGAATGTGCAAGTGCCATAGGATCATTGATCAACTTGAATAGTCCATCCTCTCACACATCTTTAGCCAAATTCCTTGGACTTGCTAGACTACAATCACTAATAATGATTTTCTATGCTTCGAATGCAACGCTACATTAATGATTTTCCAAACAAGAAATTAAAAGATGATTTTTCTTCAAACCAAGAAAAAATAGAACACTACTCAACTCAAGAACATTGCCTGATGACATATTTAAGGAAATGGAGCTCAATCCTTTCACAAGATAAGTGGCATCATCACCCAACTCCATACTCATACCTCCCTCTTTCTCTTGGAGCTGGTTGAGGAGTGTCCTATCATAGGTCATATTTGCATCATTTCCCACCATCCAACACTTGATACAATGTTATAATATAAACAAGAGACCATGGAGAAGGTGGTATCAAGTTAGGACAGTCCCTCATCCACTCTTGCTATAGTACTTGCACTCTTTTGTATTTGTCTTTGTTACTTGGCCTTCCATTTCTTCTTCAAAAATTGGTTGGAATAATGTCCTATTTGATGACACCTAAAACATTACACCTTACTCAATTCCTTCTTTCTTGAACCTTCATTCTTATCCTTCTTGTTTCCTTTCTTGCTTCCCTTCTTTCTCCCTAATTAAAGTTGCTTCTTTTATTTCCTCTTACTATGTTGAACATGAATCCAAGCTGATCTCTTCTAGCACAAGGTCATCCCAAAGTTTCATGAAGGTAGGGAATGTTTCATGACTACAACACCCTAAAAAAAATTCCTCCAAGAAGTAAAATTCCATTCATAGCAATGGACACCAAATCCTTATCTTTTAATTGTGTCTATATGGTAGCTTATTAATCTCTTAACTTTGTAATTTGGCCATTCATCTCACTGGTGTATGTATATTTCTCATTTGTATCATCGAAAGATTATTTTGCAAGATAATTTGTCAAGAAACACAAGTGCTTTGAGATAAATCAACTAAAGCATCAAACATTTTCTCATTGGTTGTCTTGTCTACAGTGTGAGGGATGAAGTGATCCTTCATTGAATCAAGAATGATTCTCCTTACCTTTGTCTCCTTGTTATGGGAGTCCAACTTTGTCGGATCCTTAGGTGCAACTATCTCTTTCTCAATAGGTTCCTAGATCTCATCTTCCTCCATAAGAATCTATAGCCTAAGCTTAAAAGGTATGAAATTGGAAACACCATCTAACATGTCATTCTCTCCAAGACTGAGAACCATTATATGGAAAATATTAAGGACACCTCAAAGAAAGAATCATCAACAAATGAAGTAGATTAGAAATTATAGGGTTCCAATTCTTCTTCCATATGTCCTAGGGTAACACACCGAATAAACCTATCATAGGTCAAGTACCACTCCTAATTACAATAAGGATGAAATATCCAACTCCCTATCACCTATAGAGTAATCTCAATCAAAATATCTTCAATACCATGTAGAAATTTATGTACATGACTTTTATTGTAAATTTAAAAATTCACCTCTCAATAGAGGTTTCTTGGATCTAATCCTTGAGATATTTTATCCTTAGCGTTAATATAAAATACACAATTATAGTAATGAACACTGATATATTATTCACTTAAAT
>JASDQU010362523.1:0-11715 GCA_032191745.1 Picea mariana
GAATTCTTCAAGAGTTCCCGCCTCCTGCAGCTCTTCTTCGTGAATCTTTGATGATTCTTTGAAAATTGAACAAGAATCTTTACTATTTCTTCCTTCTCAGTCTCTACTTCCTTCTCGTGTTTCTGCTCCTTGAAACTTTCGAGCATAGTACGCTCTGCGACCTCGCGTGAGCTTCTTACGCTGATCTTTTGAGCGTATGATGGTCTGCTTCCTCGTGGAAGTTTCCTGCGAGGATCTTTCGAGAGTATGACGGACAACTCTCCAAGCCTTGTGAAAAGTCTGTGTCGAATTGCTCTCAAGATCCATGTAAGTTTTGCGTTGTTTGAGGATCGTGTTGCTCTCCAGCCTGTGTGAAGAGGCTTACTACTATAGCTCTGATACCATAATATATTGTGAAGCAAGAAATGCAGAGAGAAAGAATAGAACAGAAAACAGTGTATTAGAATATAAGAAAAAGAGTACAAAACGAGTACATGAAAAAGTTTTGAAGTAGTAAGTAAGTATTATGCAAAGGGAAATAGCTGAGCTAAATAGGCTCAAGCAAAACAAGAATAAAAAGTACAGCTGGCCAGGACAGCTGGTAGTGTACAGTCAGCCTATTGAAGTTACATTATATTTAACAGTCTCCAGGTCAAAACCGCATATGTCTGCAACAGCGGACAGTGTCTTTCTCCATTTCCCAATAGTGTTGGGGTCGTATCGCGGTATGTCTTGGGGTGTTTGAGAGTCGAATGTTTTCTTCTGTTCAAGTTTGTGCAGGGCTGGAACATAGACGCCATTGTCGCCCTGCGTCCACCTAAGCTGTGAAGGCTGGACCCCGTAGAAGACGGGAATAATTGTTGACCCCGACTCCAATATCATTAGGAGTTCATTCATACACCAACTTGATTCGGCATAATTTGCAGAAAAAAGAGCGATATTGACGGAGGCGGATCGAATCGCGCCTTCGATTTTAGAAGTCAATTTGTCTCCCTCCTACAATTCTTGGTAGTCCAGAAAGACTCGCAATCCGTGTACAAGAAGGCGATGGTAGAGATGGCTTGCTAAGGTTTTCTTCACATCTGGCCCCCGGTGACTTATGAAAACATCGAAATAATAGTTGTTATTGTAATGTGCAGCGAAGGTGGAGGAGGATGTATGATCAGCAGAGTTGGAGGATGTAAGGTCATGATTAAGCTGTGCCATATTGGGATATACGATAATAGAAAAAAAACGAGATGAAGATGTATGGAAGAGATTGGGGATGCGCGCACAACCTCGATATTTTCGTGTTCTCCTTTGGTTGATCTACCGGATGCAAAGTGCAGACGAGCTCCCTAGTAACCAGTTGGTCTTTTGTACTCTCCCACTCCCACAGATCTTCTGGATTCTGGATACTTGCCAATCGTTTTGAAAACAAAATTGCAACGATGCTTGGTTGGTTTGAAGTTTCATTATGTTACTTGGAAATTTATTACCTTCTATTATTGATGGAGGCGAAAGTGCTGGGCAATTTCCTCCTCTCGCGGTGCTACAGTTTACATGTTGAGTACACGCAACATGTGATATGTGCGTTAGTTCCGTAGGGAGGTAAATCTCTTTATTTTATAAGATTGTTTCAAAAATTATTGAAGCTGGAAGTGCTGGGCAATTTCTTCCTCTCGCCCTGCTGACTTCTTCATCTCACGAGATGATTCGAAACATGATGTGCGTTAGTTCCTTTGAGAGGTAAATCTCTTTTTGTCATAAGTTATTCCAAAAATGATTGAAGCTGGAAGCGCTGGGCAATTACGTCCTCTCGCCCTGCCGTGCTGACTTTTACGCGTCCAGTACACAGATCTCCTGGTTTCTGGATACTTGCCAATCGTTTTGAAAACAAAATCGCAACGATGTTTGGTTGGTTCATTATGTTGCTCGTCAAAACAGAAGGAAATTTATTACCTTATGTTATTGATGGAAGCGAAAGTGCTTGGCAATTTTACAGCTTGATAAGTAGCATTGAATGTTTCAGTATGTCGTATATATATTCTTGGGTCACTTTGAGATATATATGAAGATATATGATGATATATACATATTTTTAGATCACTTTGATATATATGTCAAGATATATGCATTCAATGTGGAGATATATCCAACAATATATATACCACCTATAACTGTTCTGCGAAGCAAGTTGTATAGGCTGTATATTGATCCCTTGGCAATTTCCTCCTCTAGCCGTGCTTCAGTTTACACGCTGAGTATAAGATTGTTCCAAAAATGATTGAAGCTGGAAGTGTTGGGCAATTTCCTCCTCTAGCCCTGCTGACTTCTTCATCTCACGAGATGATTCAAAACATAATGTGTGTTGGTTCCGTTGAGAGGTCAATCTCTTCATGTCGCTGGAAGTGCTGGGCAATTTCCTCCTCTAGCCCTGCTGACTTCTTCATCTCACTCACGAGATGATTCAAAACATAATGTGTGTTGGTTCCGTTGAGAGGTCAATCTCTTCATGTCACAAATTATTCCAAAAATGATTGAAGCTGGAAGCGCTGGGCAATTCCGTCCTCTTTCCGTGCTGACTTTTATACGTCGAGTACACATCTATGTGGGAGGTAAGTCTCCTTATCTGACAAGATGAATCCAGAAGTGATGGAAACTAGAAGTGCTGGACAATTTCCTCCTCTAGCCGTGCTACATTTTACGCGTCAGTTCCATGGGGGCACGTCTCTTTATCTCACAAGATCTAGTTCTCTTTTCCATTTGGATATTGTCGATGGGTGGCAATTCAGAGGTATAAAACTTGACGTGGGCAATTCTAAAGTTCGAGGGCCCCATTTCTGAAGATGGCTTCTTGTACCATCTATTATTTGATTCTCCCAGCTTTAGAGTCGGTGCCAGCTTTAGAGTCGGGTGCGCAGTGGGGTACAAATGGGAAAGCTTCGGAGTACCTCAGTTAGTCTTTATGTCCTTTCAAGAACGTGGATAACCACTAAGCTAGTGCCAAAAGAATGAAAGAAAAGATAAGTACAGTGAAGGGAGGAATAAAAGTGCATACTGTTTAATTATGTTGATAGGTATATACTTTTTGGCAATGGACACAATTAATGATCTTTTAACTTTATTTAATCTTAAACCTTAATTTGATGGATACCATTCAAGACTTTGGCATATTCTTAGTCGTCTTCCAAAATCAATGAGCCAGAGTTATTGCTTATAACTTTCTTGCATTTATAAAGGCATCCGTTAACATGTTTACATTTTTACATTTACCTAAGAATACTTAAAAAATTACTGACACGTTCAAATGATTAAGAATATAATTGACACGTTCAAATGATTAAGAATGATTAATATGTATGCATGCCACGTTTATATCACTCCACAGTTTTTATGTTAGAGTACCATTAGTTTCTAATCCCACGACCTCCACGCATTACCTCCCACATTATGAACATTCCACGACCTGAACCGCCACGCATTATGTGAGCGTTTAAGAATTTAAGCTTTTTAGACACAGCGGCATGCATGCATGCATGTTTACACGGGGAAGGGTGCTTTATAGACAGCGGCATGCACGCACGACCTGAACCGCCTCGCATTCTCTGAGCCACCCATACGCATTCTCTGAGCCACCCATTCTGTAAACGTTTGCCAATTGAAGTTTTTTAAATTTAGACTCAGTCACATGCAGGCAAAAGAAGTATTATTCTTTATAGTGGAGATGGGTGCTCAAACTTTCTGGCCAAAGCAGTCGGTATGTAAGAATTACAGTTTTTAAAATTTATAAACAGTCGCATGCACGAATTAGAGACAACCGCTTGCACGCTAATGTTTTCCTAATGTATATGTACAGGTCTTTTAAGTATCTCGGCCCTGATCTCAAAGGCGACAACATCAGTTGAAGAGGAGCATTTGATTATCAAACTCGACGACCTTTTCTGGAACAGGTATGTACTCATAAAATTATACCTGCACAATAGTTTAAAATTAGACTTGCATAGAAACTGTGAATGCCATTAAACAGACTGGACAAGTTGAAAAAATCCCCCGCGCCAATGAAAAATGGTCCGAGCATTTTTAAATTGAAAACAAGATTCAAGTGAAAAACGATCATTGTTGACAAATATCGCATCACCCGTGATGCAGTAATTAAAGCATTTAAGTCATCTATCAGATCCTTGTTGAGATTAATAACTTCATGTTTGAAATTGAAAATATACGCATTATTGTCTAGGCGTTGTATCATCTCACGCCAATTGAATTTCGAACTCCATATGATTTGCAGACTGAAAGGATGCCCATCTAATTGGTCGTCGTCGGAATCGCATACATGGCCGAAATCCCAAATACCGAGTAGCAGAATAGTATTCTCACCCAATACAGTTATCCTATCAATTTCTTCTGTACAAACATCTCGCTGGTGAACGCCGAGTGGCTGGAGAATGCTGAAAGGCGAATTAGGGTTTGTTTGTAAATCCTCCTAACTCAGGTAAGCCACGAAACTTTATTGTTTATAAAGTATTAACCTAACTTTATTTAAGCCAAAAGTATTAGGTTAGCATATTTCAAAACCGGTAACACCATATACTTATTAGGGTATGTGTTAGGTTATTTCTAATATTTTATGGTAACACCTATATCCAAACCGATTATCCGTAAGCCAAACCGGTAACAGCATATGGTTATAATATTGTCATTATAACCCTATAATAATAATCTAAGCCACATATATCAGTTACTTTAAGCCATATCGGTAACACCATATTTTAATGACAATATAAAAATATAAAAAATGGATATATTTTAATGACAACACCGGTAACACCATATTTTAATGACAATAAGCCACATGTCATTATGGTTATTATATTGTCATTATAACCCTATTAAGTGGAAAACGATCACTGTTGACAAATATCGCATCGTCCGTGATGCAGTAATTAAAGCATTAAGGTCGTCCATTATATCCTTGTTGAGATTAATAACTTCATGTTTGAAATCGAAAATATACGCATTATTGTCTAGGCGTTGTATCATCTCACGCCAATTGAATTTCGAACTCCATACAATTTGCAGACTGAAGGGATGCCCATCTAATTGGTCGTCGTTGGAATCGCATACATGGTCGAAATCCCAAATACCGCATAGCAAAATAGTATTCTCCCCCAATACAGTTATCCTATAGATTTCTTATGTACAACCATCTGGCTGGTGAACGTCGAGTGGCTGGAGAACGCTGAAAGGTGAATTAGGGTTTGTTTGTAAATCCTCCTAACTCAGGTAAGCCATGAAACTTTATTGTTTAGAAAGTATTAACCTAACTTTATTTAAGCCAAAAGTATTAGGTTCACATATTTCAAAACCGGTAACACCATATACGTATTAGGGTGTGTGTTAGGTTATTTCTAATATTTTATGGTAACACCTATATCCAAACCGGTTATCGGTAAACCAAACCAATAACAGCATATGGTTATTATATTGTAATTATAACCCTATAATAATAACCTAAGCCACATATATTGGTTACTTTAAGCCATATCAGTAATACCATATTTTAATGACAATATAAAAATATAAAAAATGGATATATTTTAATGACAACACCGGTAACACCATATTTTAATGACAATAAGCCACATGTCATTATGATTATTATATTGCCATTATAACCCTATATTATAATAACCTATATTGACAAAAGTCTGAAATATAATGGCTTATAGTTTTATGGCAATAACCTAAAATATGGATATAGTTTTAAGTTAAAATAAATGTTTTAATTCTTAGTTTTAATAAATGTTTTAATTCTTAGTTTTAAAGTACTAAATGTTAAAGTTTTAATTCTGTAAAGTTTTAATTGAAATGTTTATTTATTAGATATTAAAATTGAAATTAGGGTTTCTAAATAATATTAGGGTTTGTAAATATGCAGTAATATTGGTATTTATTGGTATTTATTGTTTCTAGACGGTTGAGGATGAAAATGAAAATCTAGATATAACTTCCATGATTAAGTTGCATCAAATGGTGATATTTTTAATTTTTAACTGTTGAAATGGTGATGTTTTTAATTTTTAATTGTTCATGTTTTTTCCTAAATATTAAAGTTTTAATTCTTAGTTTTAAGTATTTTTTTATGATTTCTAATTGTTCATGTCTTTTCCTAAATGTTAAAGTTTTAATTTTTAGTTTTAATAAATTTTTATGATTTTTAATTGTAGTCAAAATTTAAATATTTTAAAATTTTAATTTAAATATTTTAAAATTTTAATTGAAATATTTATTTATTAGATATTAAAATTGAAATTAACATTGTAAAAAAAGATGTATAAAGAAAAGATGAAAAAAATTAAATGAAAAACAATAAAATTTAAAAGAAGAAGATTAAATAATCAAAGTTCTTTTAACCTTCATGTTCACAAAGAAATGAGTCAGGAGGAATGTGACATCATTAAAGAATTTAAATGAAGAATAATGAAATTTAAAAGAAGATTAAATGGTCAAAGTTCTTTTAACATTCAAGTTCACAAATAAGTGAGTAATGAAAGTGACAACATAATAGTCATTAAATTTATCACACTTTTCAAGTTTATCATGTAAGTTTGGATCCTCCCATGAAACCATTCAAGTTCACAAATAAACCAGTGATGAAAGTGAGACCATAATAGTCATTAAATTTATCACACTTTTCAAGTTTATCATGTAAGTTTGAATCCTCCCATGGAACCTTTTCCTATTAGTATGGGAGATAATCAACTTAATACATGTAAGTTTGGAAACAAATTTTTAATAAGTGGTTAGGGCACTTCAAATATTTTTCAAAGAAAAAAAATTAAGCATTTTTCATTCTCATAAAATGAAGAGTATTTGAAAAAAAAAAAAATAGATCTCTAAACATACAAAATATCATAGGAAAAGCATTTAAATATAAAATACATAGAAAAAAGTACATTCCAACCATTGAAATCAAATGGTAAAGGTGAAGCCACATAAATTGGAAATATGTCTTTTTCATATATCCCTAAACATACAAAATAACTATAGGAAAATCATCTATATATAAAATACATCACAAAAAGTACATTCCAACCATTAATTAAATGGTAAAAGTGGAGCAAGGTAAAAAGTCAATAATTGACAGTGTGCCCTTTCCATCATGTTCCCGAATACTATGATATCCAATATAGAGACAACTTTATTATTATTGATATCTATTCATACAGGTAACTTTAACTAACTTTACTTACAGATACCTGAAGCTATTCATGCAGGTAACTTTATTATTATTGAAGCTATTCATACAGGTAACTTTATTATTATTGATATCTATTCATACAAGTAACTTTAACTAACTTTACTTACAGAGACTTATTTTTATTTTAATAGTGTTTATATAAAAATAAGGTAGTTAAACATCAACGTAGTTGAATTCTAATTTACTTAAGTAATCTACAATTATGTCATATAACAATAATACAATGTTTGAAGTGAAGCTAACAAAACAATGTTCCATACTCACTATTTTGTCACATAATAAGACTAAAATCTTTTGGACAGAATAAGATCATATATTCTTATCAACATAGCAAAAGTAATATATATTTTATAGTAATTCAAGTATATTAAACTTTAAAAGGCAAACTATTATTCTCATCTTTATTCTTACATCCTCATTTTCGCCACTCCATGTGCGGATTGCAAAGCATGTTGATATCTTAGCGACAAATATATAAATCCAAAAAATAGATGATGAAAGTCTTTTTTTTACGAATTTCAATATTTTTATGTTTAATTTAATTTAATTTAATTCTAATTTTTTACCTTTCTTCATACTTTATGAATTGGCGGAAAATTAATGAATTGGAAGAAAATTATTCTTTGGATTATTATTCTATATATGTTCACTATAAATATTGGATTATTATTCTATATATGTTCACTGTAAATATGTTCAATATAACAACGCCTATAAAGAACTTTTTATCTCTCATTTTGGATTCTATTTTTTGGGTGCTAAGCCCTCATCTTCATTGCATTTATAAAGAATGGTTATTTGATTTATTAAATTTATATTCACTTGATCCCTAGAAGTTATATTCACAAGTGGTTGACTTATATTCACTTGATGCCTAGAATTTATATTCAAATAAAATCTTTCATGCCTAGAAGTGGTTGATTTATTTTACAAGCTTTATGTTTTAGATTTCATTCTATAAAAGTTATAATCAATTTACTCTTATTTTTTCAGTGCTAGGAAACTTCTTGACATCGTTATGGATCCAACCATATGGAGTTGTTTGCCATTCCAGATTTTGGAGCTAATATTTTATTGGCTCTCTTTTTCATTGTTGACAAGATTTAGAACCGTTTGTAAACACTGGAATGTTATTCTACAAACCCCTTCATTCCTCGCGCATTGTCATCGACTTTCCTGCAATTAATATGGTTTTCTAATTCCTTTTCTCTATGGTGAGGAAGGTTACTTTGTTGGAGGACACCTTCATCAAATTGGTCGTGTTTGTCATTTTCATGTGTCATTTATAGATTCCAGCTATACAATTGAATGCACTGTTCGACCCATGATTTTGTTGTCTTTACCAACAAGATGCTCCCTTACAAAGAATCATTTTGTGATGAATCCATTTACGAAGTCATTCAAGAACATAGGTTCTATATGGGTTGGAGACTTGGGTTTATTTACACTCTTGGAAAATGTCAGTGCTAGAAAATATGAATGGGTTGTTTTGAAACATATTTCGAACAATATGCAATCAAAGTATTTCATTTGCAATAGCCTTGACAGGGTGTGGAGGAGTACAAACATTCTTTATGGTGGCACTACACCTCCAAAAGAGGTAGTGGTCTATAAAAGTAAAATTTATTGGTTGTATTTGGACAAAGATTATGAAGACTACCCTTACTATGGGTACACAATATATTGGATGGATGTTTTAAATAATCGGTGGGGTTTTTCTTTTGTTCCAATCCCAGACATACGATGTATGTCATTGGCATTATACAATAACCAACTTATATGCCTCATCAATGATGGTTCCACATCTGTTTGGTCTATTGAAGAAGTGGATAATTTTATATTTGGTGAACCATCTATTGAACGAAGTTTGGACTGTTTTGAGGATGACTGGGGATTCAAATGGAATTTGTTGCAACACCTTTCAACAGACATAAATATAAAATGTCTTGGATATCTTCCATTTCGAACAGTGAATGAGATAGTGTTCATGTGCAAGAACAATGAAGTTCCACTCATGTTCTATGATTTAATGACCGGCTCTTGTGTCCCATCAAATATGACAAATGTATCCATGTTACAAAACTCTGAGTTGAGATTTCCATTTCAAGACCAGTTCAATGATCTGATTGAAAATGGAAATGTTTTCCCACTACTTCCAAACATGGATTCTGTTGATGACATTCCACCATTGGGAATAGATTTGTTGGCTTAGTCTACTTTTTCTTGTAATAAGGAATTCATAATATTATCAAACATGTTGTACTTGTCTTATGGATTGATATTCAATATTCATATTCAATTGTGATAATTTTCAGTTTCATATCATTGTCATATGGATTGATATAAAGATTGTTTACTGAAGGCACAATATGTGTTTAGTAAAAATTGTTTACTAAAGATATAAATGTTTATTGAAGGCACAATATATGCCAAGTTAATCATGATGTATTTTTTCCTTTTGTAGAAATGTCTACTGAAGGCACAAGTAAACGTATTATGAAACGAACTCGTTCTCCGACAACATGTGAGAGGAGAAATGAAATTCGTTTTTTACGGTATCAACAAAACAAAGATGCAATAAATGAACGTAGAAGAGCTTTGTATCGTACAAGAACCACTCGAAACAATATTCAAAATTATTTTCTCCATAGTCATAAGTATCGAAGTTTAGCTGCTATCATGCGAACAACAATACGTGTTGATGTTTCTTTCCCACAATATTTTCATACTCTGGATATTTCTTATGTTCCACAATCTCATAAAAATGTTGTCTTCATTGCGGAAACTTCTCATATTCCAAAAGATGGTCATGTTCAAAACCTTGATTCAAATGACAACCCTCAGTCTTCTACAAATGGAACTCCTACATTGCAACATGAAGGAAGGCTGGAAAACCTTCATGGTAGAGTTCTCGAAGACATTCAAAATATAGGGCCATCTAAATTTGTGGGTGATAGTAATTTTCTTGCCAATTTGGTTGATAATTTGCAACCTTTACCTGTTGTTGTTGGATCTGTGTCTTCTCTCCCAAATTTTCCAGCTAATATCCATCCACCAACAGAATCAATTAGAACTATTTCACTTCGAACAACTAAGGTATTCGGGTGCCATAATTCTTTGTCAAATTTCTTCAACAACATTTCGATATATAGATTACTAAAATTAGTAAATTAACATTTTATTTTCTCCTTGTTTGCAACACACTAACCATTCCAATAGAGGTATAGAAATCAACGACCAATATATTCCAGCAACACATGTTCAAACTCAAGGAGAGCCTTCTCATAACCTTGGTCCATGTCAACCAGGACCATCTTATTTGCAATATAATGTAATTGTTCGTCATCTGCATTCCAAGGATTTTATTTTTCCTTCTCTTGTAAGTTAGTAAGTTGGAATTTAACATTTTTATATATGTTTTTACTAGGACACCATTCATTGCAATAAAAATAGAGATATGCACTCCATAAATTCAAGGGAAAGAAATGTTAGAAGCAATGCAACAACTCCTCTTGGACCAAATTTGGGTAGGGCCTTTGACATTGGTCTTGAACATGCTCTGTTGTCTAGAGTTCATATCCATCAAGTGAATCAACCTACTTTCCATCGTTTTCATACCAACATGATCAAAGTTCATAAAAAAATTTGAGCTAAGATTGATAGCCTCTCCATTGTGCAAATGTGCCATTTTTGTCGTGAATCTTATCCTGGAATCCAAGTTTTGAGAGGGTCTGAAGGTCCTATGTGCAAAAGGTGCAAATATGAGCGAGGTTCCCATCATTTCTCTCATTGAAATAACATGGATCCAGGTGACCAACCTCATGTTCTAAATGTTCTTATCCAAGTTGAAGAGAAGCTAATAGCAAGGGTTAATCCAATACTGCAAGTGACACATGCTCATGGTGGGTAATATAAATATAGTGGTCACACAATTAGCTTTCCACAAGATATTTCCACGATTGCAAGAAACCTTCCATGACGTGTTGAAGATCTTAACATCCTCATTGTTAGGAGATGCAGTGCACAATCTAAACATTATGAATGCTATGTAAAGAGATCACGAGTTTTGGATGCATTGCGTTACAAAATTCAAATGGATAAATATTACAGGGATGTTCAAATCGAAATGGATTCACTTGCTTCTCCCCTTGAAAGGCCAACAGATGTGTCAAGTAGGCTTAAATTTGTTGATTGTGATATTCAAGAAACAGAGAGTAATGTTTTTGACAATCAAGAGCTGGCTCCTGATTGTTTGCATGATCATCCTTCATCTTTTGTTGCCTGACTACCCAATGAAGGGAGAGAAATGGAAGAAATAAGAACATTCATTCAAAATGCAGATTCCACACCTGTTGAACGATTGGACTAGACAGACATTGGTTTGTCTCCCATCAATGAATATAATACAGAAGGGTTATTGGACATGGCTTTCCCCACATTATTCCCCACTGAAGAAATTAAACACAATAAATTAGAGACAAGAACAACAACAT
>JASDQU010362524.1:0-11649 GCA_032191745.1 Picea mariana
CTTGGATTCCCAGTTAGTAGTATGTCAGTTCAACTGAAGTTACCGCATGCGTGATCCTACTTTACTCCGACGATTCCTACAGGTATGTCTTTTAGAATGACAGTTTTCTTTTATTACTTATTACAACATACCTAGGAGTTCTTATTATGTATCCTATACTTGTGATGATTTCGTTTTAGATTGGCATTTGTCACATAACTAAAGCAAAGAAAACCATCTCATCATTGTACACATTGTAATATAAGTAAATCCTAAGATCCATGTTTTATATATATTTCAAAAAATATGGTGTTTATAATACAATATTGGGGCTAACACCCTCAATACACATAAACAACCAATAATAAAAGATCCACAGAATATACACTTTTGGCGTCGGATGTGTGTCGTGATAAAAAACTACGACGTTTGCGAGACACCGAAATAGTCACACCCAAGCTCTGGGCAAACCAACCACATGCTGCTGCATGGCCTCCAGCAAGTCCTCTACCTGAACCATCGAGATCCTATGAGTCAAAAAAGATAGGTTTCCCTGCACATTTTGAAGGACTCTCTCTGCTTCTTCTCCCGCAGCTTCATCTCCCTGGTGCCTCCGATGATGTCGGGGAAGCCCGTCTGGCCGTCGCGGACTCACGTCTGTGTCACAGAAATGTCTAGTGAGTACTTAAGCATCATCCAAAAATATTTTTGTTTTACTCTACAAAAATACAAAAAAATGAAATATTTAAAAAAAATTGACATACCTATGTCCCCATAGGCGGTCCCTAGTGGTAGTGGCATGTCAGGATCGCCTATGAAGTTGATCCATGCATAGGGGTAGTCATCTAGAGAAATGACATATCGCCTCCACCAGTAGAATAAATCATCGATGTAGGGTGTGGGAACCCTACCTCCCCCTTGTCATGTCATTACCTCGGTCCACCATGCCATGGATGGATCGTGAGGTCCTCTTGGAAGGATCTAAACTCTAGGTCCCAAACTTGGAACCCGCTCGAAGAAAAGGTTGCATAAGATAGAGGCAAACCTGAAGTTCTTCTTGCCACCCTATTTTCACTCTGTCAATTGGCTCTTCATATATTGTGGGTCTCAAGAACTCTATAGCATAGAACATGAGAGACCTCGATGCTTGGTGCAACGAATCCGATCCTGTAATCCTGGCCAACACGAGGACAACAATCTTGAGGCTAATATTGTTTATTGCTCGGAGGGGGAGTTGACTCCCGACCTTTGGGGTCCCCGCTACATAGTGAGCATCTATGTTCTCCTCTATATTCATACCACTCCAATCTCCCCAGGATTCGAGGTTCACCACCTCACCTCAGTGCGATAACCCAGTCAAAAAGTATATATCATCAACTTCAATTCTCAATGGTTTACCATCGAGGTTGAACATTTCACTGTCAGTATCCCAGTAATCCACAAGCATCTCAAGAAACCTCACCTCGTCCCTCATCCCTTTGAGTGCCCAAAATATTTATAAGCCACATATTTTCAAGGCCATTTGGGCCCCCATATCTCTATCCATAGCAACATCTACATCCTCATGCTCCCTTTCCGTACATTCTAGCACCATCCTTCTAGATAAAAGCCAATTTTTGAGTTAGCAACCATAGAAAACATTGTTTACGGACTTGTACGTGGGATGCTATGTTTAGATTCATGTATAGGGTTGAGTACACCCACCTTGTATTTTACACAGTCACGTATAACCTCACGTATATGTGACCCGATGAATGGTATCTCTCGTACACTGAATTACTCAATTTGCGCCCTTATTTACTCAAAATTTGAAACCTAATTTAAAATTTTAATCCACTATAAAGGAAGAGGAGGGGAAGAGGAGTTACCTGGTCTAGACGGTATATAATTTCGTCACCTGACGCTCCCACAATCACCAGTTCAATATCAGAGGTATTTTGGTCCAATTTTTGCTATTTGGGTAAAAAGACAAAATGACATAGTAATTTTTGGTTTTGTTACTATTTACAACAGTTTTTACCCACTTTATATAGTTTTGAGTAATTTTTTCACCTAATGGACTAATACAGTAGTGGATTGAGTTGGTTTTTGTAGTTTTCACCAGGGATTTTTGTGGATTTCAACATTATGTTGACCGTTTGTAGCCACAGGCAGGTATTGTTACTACCCAACATATAGGATAGGTATCCATTCCACCATGCACTTTTTAATTGTCCTATAAATATCACTCATATGCCTTAGGTACAAACCCATTTATTGTGACACTAAACCTTCCATCTGCTATAAGACGTGTCATTATTAAATGATAGAGACTTACCAAACATGGGTGCCCTAGTTAGATCCTCTACTTTATTTGGTGCCCATGCAGAGATGTTTTTTGTAGGACCATGATTCCCTTATAGATAATACATGACTTTATTTTGAGCCTCATTTCTCACTCATAAGCATGCCGCCTTACCTATAGGACACCCAACCGAGTTTAATTTAATCTATTTTCCAACTCGTTTTCAAAAAGTGAAAAGATTGCCGAGTGAACTTGTCTCTTTCACACTCGTAAATTGGATTTGAAAGGACATCTATTTGGTACAAGTTTATTCCTTTTTTACACCAAGTAGACTAAATATCATGAAAAATGACATTTTTTGGTGTTAAGTTGTGATTGCATCTCATGTCCTTGCTTGCAGTATTGAGTCTATAGTCGGTTTTCTCTTTGTGTTATAAACCGTTTGCCTCGGCAATTTTTCATCCTCAACCAAGAAAGGCCTCATTTATATCCTTCACAAATTGACACCCTATACCCAGAAGGGAACATTCCCCTAAGTGTCCATCTCCTGCATGCATCTCCTTTCATTGAGCATAGGTATGTTCCACTACTGGAACTAGTTTTTCTACTTGCAACACTCGGTTCCTCATCTATATCATAACATTCATTTGTCTATGAAAAAACAAAAAAAGACAGGTGAGAGAGGAATATTATCTTATATTGGCAGTAGTCGTGTCGCCTTTGAAGAGCGAACAAATTTATTGAGTCAATTTTTCATCATAATTTTGGGTTTAGCATGGCCCTAAAAATTTGAGCTTGTTACAGAGAGTTTCTCTACCGATCGGTTACTCTTCCAGTCCCTACGGTGAATTTCATTGATGCCTCCTACATCTAATGGTTTCATCATCGAGTCTATGCTATAAGAGTCTTCCATATGTCTCATGCTCTTGTTCAAAGGAAGTCTACCAACCTCTGTCGGCCATTCCTTAGAACTCTTGACTCTGCATGTTGGTCATGCCCTCATTTTGTCTCAAAATCACATGATATTGTTGTCCTATCATGCACCTTGTTCCTACTTTCATCATTGGTAGGTAACCTTGAACCCAACGGTCGACATTTCATCATTGGTCATTGACTGGATGGTTTCCCTTGTGTTCAACAACAAGAAATCTATTCACACATTTGGATTCATGTAGTGTCTTGGATTCCATTAGGCTTATTGGTGGTTTCCTTGCCTTTTTCAGAAAATTTCCTCATTGGCTGTTATTCAGAGGGTATTTTTCGTGTACCACTTTCACTTGTCACATGCGAAAGACGCACAGGGTCATTGGTTCGTGAACATGTTCTTCATCTAATTTCCTCCAAATCATGAAGTTCCTGCTTTGTTCCTCATGTTGAATGATGAGAGATTCCTTAATGCTCTCCTTTCAGTGGGTCTCCTTCCATCGACTTCAGCTCATCTATTCTAGAAACGATACCTAGAGTCTTATGAGTACCTTGAGGCTTGTAGTCATTAGTGGCAGGTTCTCTCGCCATCGTCAGTTGGGAATACACCAATGTCTCTTGGTCGATGGATTCTTCAAGTGTTCTACCCCAAATCCTTTATTCACACTTGTAAGAATAGTTTGTCTCACATTTGTTAATGATATATCTCAATGATCGGTAATCAAATGATCTCTCATTGTGTTCGACCTCAACTCCTTTATTCACATAATGTAGACTTGCACCTTTGGTAGATTGTGTAGAAGACTTGAAGACATCAGTATGTGGCCACAACTTTTCTGAGCTATTGCTTCCTTTTCATTGGACCAATACCTATATGACTTTAGTGATCATGGGAGATCAGATTCTACTCCATTATATACGGATATATTCGGATTTATTTTGAGATTGGTTCTACTGGGCCTTGTTCATGACTATGACAACCTTTGGCATGTAACTGCATTTGTATTTTCCTATTCATTTCCATAGATAATTGTTTGGTATATTTTCACACGGAACTACAGTGTAATTCAAATTGGCAGCTAGGTATGCAAAGTCAGTGGATAATGTAATGAAAAAGTAGTTTTTTTAGCTGGTTCCCCATCACTCCACTTCTGTGTTTTTATAATGTATTTCGGCCATCGCAGATACTCCTCTGAGCTCACACATTAGGGGTCATTTATTATAACAAGATTTTCCTCACCCTATGAAATATTGCACAGAGGGCATTTTTCCATTTCTCTATGCAGACTTTTCATCCCTTTTTTCAAATTCTAGAGCTAAAAAATACATTTTTCCCACATGTACGCACCTTGCCTACTATAAAACATGCATATAAGCAGGCTACACCACTACATCCCGTGTACATCAACATTTGTGCCCAAAAATGAAAAATGGTGTCGATTTTCTAAGTCAGGACAGGAAATCTATGATCCTTGGCCTTCCATATACTGGAAACGTTCCCACTCGGCCCTTCAGTTCCATTTGAAGGATATAAATGGGCCAATTCCAATCTATTGAAAAGAGGAGAAATAATTCAACTTTGAGAGAAAAGTTACTATGGAGAAATTATTCACTTCATATTGAGTCTGCATCCCTTTATCCTTTAAGTCTGAACAAAGTGTTCAACCCCCAAACTCTTCCCTTATTGATTGATAACTCCATTGTCTATCTTCTATGAGCTTGCCTTTGGTGGAGGATTGAAGTGGTGGAGGCCCAGATAGAAGGAACTTAGTTTCTCGGTTCCGAACTGTGCCAACATAGAATTCTGTAAATTTTTCACTTCTGTTGATCATATATTAATAGAAATACTCTTTTCTCATCCAATTGATATCTTGCAAATATTTGAATTATTATTCCATGGGTGTATTTCTTATGTATATTAATGGATTATGATATTGAATGTTCTAACATTGTATATTATCACCATATACTTACTTTGCTTGGTTGTTGAGGACTAGTTGCAGGTATATTTCTTTGGGTCAAGTGCTCAACGGTGGACTTCATCGAATATTTGGATGAGGTAGGCCTTTTACCTTGTCGTACTAGCATGTTTGTTTATATATCATACTTGAGAATAGAGTTGATTTCTGCAGTCATTTCCGTCTGTTGTAGTTTACCCCTAGCCATAGAGAGATTTTCCTTGTAACAACGTTGGCCATACATTGCTTCATATGGGGTCATTTTAGTGTTCATATTATAGGAAGTATTGTACCACCATTCTGCCAATGGGAGCCATTGCACCCACTGGTTTTTGTTTTCTGAAGAAAAACAGTGCAAGTAGGATTCCAAACATTTGTTGACCACTTTCATTTGTCTTTAATACTGGGGATGATAGGATGTACTGATGTTGAGTTGGGTTCCCTACAATTTAAACAACTCTTTCCAAAATGTTCTTGTGAAAGTGGGGTCACGATCAAATACAATAGAGGTGAGCATGCCATGTAACTTGAAAATATGATCAAGGAAAACTTGTGCTACTAATGTTGGTGTGAAAGGGTGGGGTAAGGCACAAAAATGATCATACTTAGAGAGGCAATCAACCACCACCATGCTGACAAAATTGTTCCTATATTTAGGAAATCCCACTATAAAATCCATGGATATTTCTTTCCATATAGAAGTTGGAATGGGTAGGGGTTGTAGTTCTCCTAGAGACTTGATAATTTCACCTTTATTATGGCACACCTCACATTCTATGACAAAGTGAAGGGTATCATTGTTCATTCCTGCCTAGAAAAAAGAATGATGCACATGAGCATATGTCTTTTGGAAGCTTGAGTGACCCATAATAGCTGATGAGTGCAACTCATTTAAGATTTGTGGCTTGATTTCTAAATAGGGTGAGAAAACCATGCGATCCTTATATCTAAGAAAATTTTCCTGCCAAACGTAGTCGATGGGAGGATTAGGGTCCTCCAGAAGGTGTTGAATTAACTTGGAGAGAGTCAGGTGTGTTAGCCACTCTTGGCGTACTTATTCAATCCAATTAGGGACCAATAAGAATAAGGAAAAGAGGCAATTGTCTTCCTCATGTTGGCGTTATAATGCATCGACTAATATATTATCGTTTCCCTTCTTGTGTATAATTTCATAATCATAGCCCAACATTTTGGCCAGCCACTTGTTTTTTTCTGGGGAGGATAGTCGTTGCTCCAAAAAATATTTCAGACTATGGTGATTTGTTTTGATCTGAAAATGACGTCCCAAGATATATGGCCTCCATGTATGCACCTCATGGAGAATGGGCATCATTTATTTTTCATATGTAGATCTGCCCAGACTGTGGCCACTCAACGCTTGGCTAGTAAAGGACAAAGGTCTATCATCTTGTGTTAACAATGCAACTATACCAGTGCCATAAGCATCTTATTCCACCACAATGGTTTTGTTGAAGTTAGGAGCTACTAGGATAGGATTAGTGCACATGTCCCTCTTTAATTCTGTGAAGTCTTTCTCAGCAGTAGGTGTCCAATGAAATAAATTCTTCTTAATAAGGTCGGTCAATGGCTTAGCAATTTTTCCATAATGGTGGAAAAATTTCATGTAATATCATGTGATACCAAGAAAACCCTTTAGGCGCTTTAAGGTCTTGGTTTGCATCCATTCCTGCATAGCTTGTATATTTTTGGGGTCTATTCTTACCCCTTCACGACTGAAAATGTGTCAGAGGTATTCCACTTTACTTTCTCCAAATGAAAATTTAATATTTTTGACAACTAATAGGTTTTCCTGCAGCATGTGAAGGAATTTTTCCACATGAATAAGGTGGCTATCCCAAGTGTGGCTATAAACGAGGGCATCATCAAATAAAACCAAGACAAACTTATGAAGGTAAGGTTTCAATGATTTATTCATGAGACTTTGGAAGGTGGATGGGGCATTGCAAAGGCCAAAAGGCATGACCAAAAATTCATAATGTCCTTCATGAGTTATGAAAGAAGTCTTTTGGATATATTCCTCTTTAATTTGTATATGGTGATATACTAAGCGAATGTATAATTTGGTGAATACATAGTCACCTTGGAGTTCATCCAAATTATCATCAATGACAGGAATGGGAAACTTATCTTTCATAGTTAGTTTATTCAGGGCATGAAAATCAAGGCACATGCACCAAGTAACTTCTTTATTTAAGAAAATCACCATTGGTGAAGAATATTGGTTGGTACTAGAGAAAATTCCCCCCACCTCTAGTAATTCATGTACCATATTTTATATTTCATTTTTCTGAGAAAATGGATATCTATAGGGACGTACATTGGGGGGTTGACTACCCAAAAGGAGAGGGATTCTATTATCATGCTCACCCTTAGAGGGAGGTGAGGGTGTGGGAATCTCAAATACTTTGGGGTACTTGACCAAGATGAGTTGCAGACTGGGAGGAACTACCTCAGAGGCTTGTTCAGTGACCTGGATGGAATTAAATTGATAAATCACACCATGGTGGCCTTTCTTCAATAGTTTTTCCATCCTGTGAGAGATGATAATTTTAGGAGAGCCCACTTGGAGACCTCGGAGTGTAAAGAAGTGATCATCTTGGTTGAAGCTCATATATAATTCTTGATAATCCATTGTGAATGACCCCAGAGTGTGAAGCCATTCCACTCCCAATACAATATCACAACCACCCATGGCAATAGAGAACATGTGGGTTTTCATAGTATAATCACACATTTGGAGTTTGACATTCTCACAATGTCCTCCACACTTCATAGTACCACCATTAGAGATGAGAATTTGAAAATTAGAAATAGGGCAGACAAAACAATGGATCTCATCAGCAAGCCTACGATGAATAAAATTATGGGTGCTACCACTATCAATCAACACCACCACCAGGCGATGTTTGATGTAGCTCTTGAGCTTCAATTTTTGTGGGGCCGAAATACCTAAGAGTGAATTAAGAGATATGATGGGTTCATCTGGTTCCACAGGGGTTACAATTGGAGCTTCGGCGTGATAAGTTGACGGAGCCTCATCTGGGTCAGGAGCCTCATTTGATGGGATGTCTTTATAAGGAGACGAATTGGATGCATCAATATAGAAGAACTTTTTTTCTCTACATTTATGCCCTAGTGAATAATTTTCATCACAATAGTAGAAAATTCCTTTCTTGCGACACTCCTCCATTTCAGCTGGAGATACCTTTTCAACCTTCAATGTTTGTGTTGGATTTGGGTGAGCCCTAGGGAAAGGAAGGTTGAGAACTGGAGCCTTTATGGATGGGGCCTAAAGGATGGTATTTTCTTCCTTTGCTAATTGACATGCCTGTAACTAGGTAGTAGGATGATGCGTGCTCACATGATCTTGAATGGCTTCCTTTAAGACGTTGATAAAACATTCAAGGAAAAATGCATCAAATAAGCCCTCAGTCCAGATAACCAACTGTTCATATGTCGTGATGAAATCTATGACTGATCCATTTTGGCATAGCTTGGTGAGTCTACCCCAAAAATGTGATTCCATATCAAAACAAGAACAAATTTCTTTAGTGAACAGGTTCCAAGTGGGACTTCCTGGCTAACATTTCTTATGCCATTATCACTACTACCATCGTTCTTGATCCAGGTACAAAACCCCTACATGGAGTTTGGTTTCATCATCCCAAATATTATGGAGGGAGAAGTATTGCTCCATTTGAGAGACCCACCATGTTGAGTTGGATCCATCAAATTTATGCATGTCAACTTTGGGAACCTTATTCCAAGAGTGTGGAAAACCCCAAGGGGTGTGGGAGGAATGAGTATGCTCATAATGGGAATGTTTAGTGCCTTATGCAATGGGTTCTACATGCTTACCTTTTGTTAATTGTTGCATGGCTTCACAGATGGATGCTTGGATTTTTGTAGAGAGGGAGTCATTGATTGTGGTTTGTATGGTAGTGGGGATGGAGTCCATTCGCGATTCTAAGTTGGACAACCTAGTATCCTAGTATTATTGGGTCAGAGATCAGGTGGTTGGCATGGAAATGATTTAGGTATTAGATGAGGTGGCGAGAAGATAATCAGGACCACACAAATTGAGATGTACTAGGGTGATCAGGACAAAGAGACAAGTCCAATGGGATAGGTGTCAAATAAGTGTGTCTCAGAAAGGGATGGGACCACAAAGAGAAAAAGAAAGGGATGTTAGGACCCTATAATGTAACTTTTTGCTATCATTACATCCTTTTTCCACTCACATTTAAGCCTACATTATCATATTAATCTATTCTTCCCAAAGGTATATAATGTTTCTTCTCTTTGTTATATGTTTAATTCATTTTACATATAATTTTACATTAATTTCATACATAGCCACTAATCAGAAATATATAGTTGCTAAAACAATTTGAAGACTGTAGTTAAATTATTGTTGTTGCTCGAAGACCATGCTATTGAAAGTCAAAACAGTACACAACTCCCATTCCTGAAACAGTCCACGATTCACAATGCTGAAATAGTATTTACAACAATAACAAGAATATCGTTGTTGACCACGTTGCTAAAACAATCAACAGTACGCAAATCCCATTGCTAAAACAGTCTGTGATTTGCGATGCTGAAACAAACATAGCAGTAACAAGAAAGATAATTAAAGGAGTTGTTACACCGACCGCAACAGCCGTACCTCAAAGTCAGCACCATTACAACCATCGTTGATGCTTGAAGACCACGTTGTTGAAACAGTCAACAATACGCAAATCCTGTTGTTGAGATAATCTGTGATCTGCGATGTTGAAACACACACAACAGTAACAAGAAAAGATAATTAAAGAAGTTGTTACACCGACTGCAACAACTGTACCTCAAGCTAGCGCCATTACAACCACTGTAACAACATTTTGTTACGGAAGATCAGAATATTCTATTCCAGCATAGAAGATTAGATCAGACCAAGAATAGGATTTGTATGTACACATGTAATTTTATGCTTAATTGTATTAAGAGGATTCTCCCCTTTAAATAGGGGAGAAATTAGCATTAGAGGGGGATTCAAAAAGGCTTATCTAGAAAGGAATTACAGAGAAGGAGCATGTTCACTTTGGATATTGTAACTTGACACATTTTGATAGATGAATAAAAGATTATTCTGAGCATTTCTTCTTAGTTCCTTTCGTTCCTAGGGAATCTTCTGAGAAGGAGAGGGCCCACCTTCTTCACAAGATTGACCCATTAGTTTATGTAGTGTGTTAGTATTTTTTTCATTCATACCTTGTTGAACTCTGTTTTGCTAAAACTCTATTTCCACTCATTGTTACATTGTTTTCATACAATTCATTCCTAGGTAATTGTTAATCATTTGATTGGTAATTCTGTTTGCAGAATGAGTTTATGAAAGTGTGATAGTCAGAGACAAGTGTTGAAGATTCCTTCTTTGGGGAATAGGGTCTTGTTCTCTGTTATAGAATAGTTAGTCTTAAGTAGTTGTTAATCATTTGATTGGTAATTCTGTTTGCAGAATGAGTTTATGAAAGTGTGATAGTCAGAGACATGTGCTAAAGATTCCTACTTTGAGGAATAGGGTCATGTTCTTTGTTTAGAATACTTAGTCTTCTTTGCAGTATGTTGAAAGGTTCCTTTTTCGTAGGTTGTTGTTTCTTAATGTAATCCAGTATTCTTCTGATAATTATTTTCCTTTGAATCTTAGACTCTGCAATAGAAAGATTTTTTTTTTTGTAATTCAAAGTAGAACTCCAGTCTGTTCAAAGCAAGGTGTGATTAGTGTACTTTTACTACAACTCTAGATTTCTTTTGAGATTGAGCATATACAGTGTGTGATTTCCTTTGAAATAAACAGACTTCCCTGGGTTGACAATTTATGTACACTTGATTGTTTTAATTAATAAGAAATTATAGTGACCAACATTTTGGTGCCGTTGCCGGGGAAGGAAATTATAGATTTCAAAAGCATTTATGTTCTTTCAGATATACAGATTGCATGAGAGGACGTGGAGACCCCAAATAAACTGACCCTACAGGTGGAAGGGGCAGAGGAAGGGGAGGAAGAAAGACTTTTATTGATAAGATTATATCAAAATCTGAATCTGTTTCTCCTTAGCGACTAAGCTCTCGAAAACCAAAGCCTCAACCTTCCATTCAGGTGAACTTTGAAATGGGGAAAGAGATTTGGATCCCTGAGACAGTTGAGAAACCAGCAAAAAACATTGAGGATCGAGAAAGTGCAGCAGGGGAACAAATAGAAGAAACCATGGATGAGTATAATGAAGAACTGCACCATGAAGAACAGGCAGGTCCTGAAGGAGAGGTAAACGATGAAAACTCTTTTTCTACCTTAGGATTTCTTATTGTTGATCTTCCTAGAGGAGTAGCTCCCATGAAGAATATTCCACTTTTAGCTTTACCTAACTTTCATGGTTTATCTTCAGAAGATCTTGATGAATTCCTTTTCGAGTTTGACATATTATGCAGAAGTTATGATTA
>JASDQU010362527.1:0-11714 GCA_032191745.1 Picea mariana
TGTATATATTGTATGGCGAATGGTGAAATTCGATATAATGAAAAAGAAAGGTTTTCCCGGTTGAGGGTTTCCGGTAAAGATCTCTGTGTATTCTGTGTATGAGCCATTGATTAATTTCTGTCTTGCTTAAGAATATATATGCATTGCTTTACTTCGCAGGTTTAAAACTTACAAAATGGCGTGTGTCCTGTCAACTTCTTGCATGTGGTCTTGTATGCACACAATACTGCTGGTATTTTTAGGTCCCAATCATCCCTATTAACATTACAGATCTTCGTCAGTGCATTTTCAAGGGTTTTGTTAAAGGCTTCTATTGTTCCATTCACTTGTGGATGATATGGTGTAATTTTTTGGTGATGGACTTCAAATTCCTCAATCATAGCCTTAATAATGTTGTTAATGAAGTGAGTGCTTTGGTCGCTCATCAAAATCCTTGGGAAACCAAATCTACTGATCACTTGCTGAAATAGAAAGTGTGATGTTGTTTCTGCACTGCAATATTTGAATGGTGTTGCTTCTGCCCATCTTGTGAGGTATTTTTTCGTAGTCATAATGTACCTTGCTCCTATCCTCTTTGTTGGTGGGTTAATTGGTCCCACAAAATCTATTGCCCATTTATCGAATACCTGCAAAGTTACCTATGGTCACAAGGGAATCTCATCCCTTATAATAGGTTTACCAACCCTCTGACATACATCGCGTCTCTAGCAGTACTCTTTTGAGTCTCTGTGAATAGTTGGCCACCATAGTCCTACGTGCACTACCTTCTACATGGTATCTTTTCCTCCATAATGTCCTCCTGATATTCCCCTCATGGGCTTCTGCTAAAATCCTTGGTATTTCATGTTCTAGCACATATCTCCTCAAGATGCTATCTACGCCCATTTTGTATAAGTGTCCTGCAATCAGCTAATAGTTTGCAGCCCAGACTACCAGGTTTTTCTTCTGCACAGTGTTATAATCCTATGGTGCAGTCCATGTACTCAAGTACTGGATGATGTTTGTGAAGTAATCATCGACGATATGAATTGAAACTAATTGTATGTCCAGAAAGTTGTCCTCTAAATTTGTAGGTTCCTCTCTGTTCATGACCCTTGATACGTGGTCAGGTCCTACGTTCAACTTCCCTGGCTTGACTATTACTTCAAAATCAAATTCTTGAAACAACAATAGCCATCAATAGATTCTCCCCCCCAACACTGGCTTGTTGACAAGGTATTTGAGTGCTGGATGGTCTATGAACATCTTAAAATGCTTTCCCAGTAAGTAATGTATGAACTTCTGCAATGCGTATACCATAGCTAGGCCTTCCCTCTCTATAGTGTTGTATTATGCTATGATTTTGACAATTTTATGCTAGCAAATGTTATAGGATGATCCAATTCTCCTTCTCCTGGAAGTGCCAAAATAGCTCCAAGTGCTATGGCTGATGCATCTACATGTAGGTGGAATGTATTCTCCCAGTCTTAGAATACTAGTATTGGCGTTGTTACCATATTTTCTTTCAGCGTATCCAAGCCATGTTGACAATCCTCATTCCACTGGAATTTTGTATCTTTCCTTAACAGTTTCTCCATTGGCATGGTGATCTGTGCGTACCATTTTATAAATTTTCTGTAGTATCCTATGTGTCCCAATGTCTCTCTTAGTTATCTAACTGTTTTTGGTGGTGGCAGGTTAACAATTACTGCAATTTTGGCAGGATCTACTAGTAAACCTTGTGTGCATACTATATGGCCCGATAGTATCCCAAACGACGTTCTGAAGATACACTTATTGATGTTTAATGATATATGGCACTACCTTCATATTTTTAACATCAACCGCAAGACCTCTTTAGAAATTAGTGGATAAATTCTTTAAACATAAACTATGACTACTCTGGAAAATATTGTTGGTGCATTCTTTAGTCCAAACGACATGACCGTGTACTGGTAGGATCCCCATTCCATAGAAAAAGTGGTCATGTATCTGTCTTCCGACGCTATCTTGATCTAATGGTATCCTGAGAATCCATCGATGAATGAATAAACTTCATGTCCTCCTACGTTCTCCAAAACCTCATCCGTGAAAGGTGTAGGGAATGGATCATGTAGGCATGCATCGTTCAACTTCCTCAAGTCAACGCATATTCTTATCCCGCCTTGTTTTTTCTCCCGAAGTACCATCGGGCTTATCCATTCTAATTCTTCCACGGGTTCTATGATTCCAGCTTCGAGCATCCTATCGATCTCATATTTGACTCTTTGTTTATATATCGGATTTAGTCTGTATGGTCGTTGTTTGATCGGTCTTGCCTCATCTCTGAGTGGTATCTTCATTTCCCCTAGCTCTCCTGCCATGCCCTTCATTTCTGTGAATGTTGCGGGGAACAGGTCGTTGTACTCGCACAATAACTCTGTTATTCTTTCCATTGTTTTCTCATCCCAATAGTCTCCAATGTTGGCCATTTTGGGATTCTCAACTGTCCCAATGTTGAATTTATTCACCTTTATCGACACAACAATTACTTTTGATTCTAGAGGTGGACCTTCCACTTCTCTTTCGCCTTCAGCTTCCTCAATCTAAATATTACACGGATCGTCCTCATATGGTGCTTCTTCCTGTACATGGTAGCGTGACAACAGTTCTTTCACCGTTTGTTTGTTTCGTTGTTGTTCCTCTGTTATGAGTTCGACTTCTGTTTCCCGAATGAATATCACCCCTCTTATTTGTTTAAGTGTTGCATCTGTGTTGAGGTTCTCATGTTCAAATGAGAAAGTGATTGTAAAGTTTTGTTGTAGTATTTTCCAATTCACAGTTCCTTATCATAGTTGTTGGTCTGTATACTAGTTTGTTGGGATGCCCTCTAAGGTATGTAGGAAATGATGAGGTCATTCCTCTGTGGGTGTTATTTTACACAACGATCTACACTTCTCTAAGTGTTCCGCTGGTGCACCCTATCCATCATACTTATGTTGTTGGTTTCTTCTTTGTTCTGCCCCAAACCTTATGCGTAGTAGCCGCTTACATTGGTACCAATCCTTGATTGTTTCTTTGTGTGCACCCCACCATCTTGCAAGTGTGGCCTTGAGTGCTATATCTAGAGATAATAGTCGCTAATTTTTTAATACTTCATCCCCATACTGTGTCAAGAATGCTTCTAGATCGTTTACCCCATGGAAACTCGGTGGTTCCTTTATCTTCATACCTACCCATCTTATTGTGCAATCTATTCTTTCACATCTTCTTGTGGAAACTTCGTGTAGCCTTTGTTGCCATTTTTCTAAACCTATATCTGAGTCTGATGCACATGAAGTAATGCTTCACCAACTAAGTATCCCATCTTCATTTGGGTTTACCTAATCCTCGTCTCACGCAGTTTTTTTGTACAACTGGCTAATTTCATCCAAGTCCAAGCAAGTAGGCTCTACAAACCTCTCCCTTTCCGATGGGTCTAATGGAACAATGACCCTGTATTCTCCTGACTCAATGTCATTTTCTGTGTCTTTAAGTTGATTATGGTCTGGTTATCAAACGCCCAATCCAAGCTAAGCAATGTTGGATATGGTCTTGTGTCATCCACTATTTCGATCACTTCGAAGCCTGCTTTAGTGCGCACCCCATCCAGGTCTACTGTCACTCTTTTCAATCTCCCAATTGGTAGAACTCTGTGTTGGTTTGCTAGTTTCAGATGAATGGGTGAATATCCTAATGTGGGCTCTCCCATACATTACCATGTGTTCTTGGGTAATACATTGAATTATGATCCTAGATCCAGTATGATATCTCCCATGTTGAAATCTCCGATGTTGACATTCAACCTGAACTCCCTACTTGTTCTTCTCCTTGTATGTAGGTGATTGACTTTTTTCTATTCTAATTTTCCATCTGTCTCTATGCTACATCTTTCTAACATACTTTGTAATATATTAACAGAGGATGGATCATTTAGTAATTTTACGCATGATTGCAAAAAGCCTTTGATTGTACTTACTTGTCTCAGGGGATGCATTTCTTTGGTATGATCCAACGATGGAGGCATCTCGTACTCTAACATTTCTTTGCTATGCTGCGCGGTTGAGGTCGATGCGGTGTCTGGATTCATAAATTCTTGTATGGCTTGCTTAAATATTTCCTTCTCATTATGTGCATCGAACTGTTTCCTTGGTTCAACATTCTTCTTCACCCACTGATGTTGTACTGGATTTTGTCAGACCGCGTCATTTCCTGTTTTATCTCCTCTGCGCGTAACTATGTTGATGTTTCTTTCATCGTCCCTTGCTTTTGCTGAAATCCATTGAACATTCTGGTTGTTTTGATTCCTCTTTTCCCGGATCTTACCTAATAGAATAGGACATTCTTCCATGTCATGATTTGATGCGCGGAAATACATACAATTCGCTGGTGGAAGTGGACATTCTCTTGCATAGTTTCCTAGTTGTTTAAATTTGTGACATACCAGTGGTCCTCTCCCTCTTCTAAAGCCTCCTCTTGCTCATCCTCCACTTCTGTAGCCATCTCGATCCCCTCGTGACGTGTTATACTAAGGCGCCTGATTGTACTGAGGTTGCATTGTGTTGTACTGTGGTTGCGCGATATTATATGGTTGTTGCACAATATTATGTTGTAACTGCATTGTGTTGTATGAGGCTGGTACCTGGTTAAAATGAGGTGCAGCTTGTCTGGTCATCATTTATGCCTGAACCCTATATGCATCTAATGTCCTTTCTCTCATCAACTCCATGGTTCTACGGTCTTTGTCATCATGGCCCACTGACTTGTAAAAGTTGCAATATGAACTCTTTGGGACTGTCTGGTACTTCTGCATCATCGGGCAATGATATGGATTGTGGCCCTGTTTCTTACATATTTCACATCATATTCCTCCTGTTGGTAATGGATTTGGCATCCTTCTGTTCTGCAATTCGTACACCAAACAAATTCTCGTTTGTCCTTACTTTTTTCTGGTTTAGCTGGAACATTAAGTTCTTCAAATACTCCTTCATATCTTCGATGGCTGAATCCATCTTCTGATATTGGTTTTCTTCCAAATGCAGGGTTGCCTACAAAGCCTCTGCCTATGTTTGAAACTTTTGTTGTCGCAGTGGATATTTTAACTGTGGTAATAGTGAATTGATGAACAAGTGCCTATGTTTCATGTTTGTCATGAGATATTTCAACTTTCCTTTCAATCGATTGAATCTATGGTCAATCTCCCATACAGATTCTCCTGGTTTCTGTCTAATTTCTATCATCTCGTTCATGTACTGATCCTCTGAAATTGGCTTCTGAAACACATTTATCAACAATTTCTTGATGTCCGCAATTGTTCCGGTTGTCCCTGGTGGATTGTTTGTGGATAAAATCATATACCAATCCAGTGCGCTATCCATTAATGTGATAGCTATCTATGCCAGTTTAGTTTCCTCATTCGTGATATGTTTTTCTTCCTAGAACTTCTCACAGATAAACAAGTGCTTCTCTTGATCCTCCGACGCTTCTCCTTTGAATTCTAGTAACCTGATGGTGGGATCATGTCCTACCATCCTAAATGTTGAACTACTACCTCCGCGCGGTGTAGATACTTGAATAATGCTCCCTGAACTGGCTACGCCAATTGTTGTTCCTTGTGTAGATGTACTTCCTATTGTCTTCCTTCTCCTGAAACTCAGTTTTCTAAATGGTGGTGTGATTTTTGGTGTGGTAGTCGCACATGGGTTTATGGGTTCCACACTAACATTAATATGTATAGGATTGATGCCTTCTATTCCCATCTTGGACCTCTCATATTCCTCTCATATGTTGCATGCAGGACTTCCTCAATCTGCTCCACAGCTCGAAGATCCTCTACCTCCTCTTCATAACTTTCCAAGCCTGCCCTCACGACTACAACTCTCTTATTGGTGTTCACCTTGTATTGGTAGGGTACTCCACTACGCGTCTTTCCAGCTGTCTACATGATCAGCTTGATCTGGTCATCGTCCATCATAATTGGGTCCAAGGATTCCTCCTTCTTTCCTTTATCCACTTCTCCTTCCATTTCTTATTTTTCTGTCAATGCTTCCCCCATTCCCCCATGCACGCACGGAAGTTTAGTTGTCTGATCCCATTGTCATTAAACCTTTACCATAAATCAATATCTTAATAGAAGTATACATTGATCGAATATACCTTCCTCGAGGCCCGCATAGAACTCTTTCTCTGTTGCGTTGTACGACTTCGCGGTATCTATTGCAAATTTTATTATAAAGCATGCTACAATACTGTCGAGCCAAAAATTGACTACGCGGGTGAATTTGTTATTCACCTACTGTAAATGCTTAATCTGAACTGAGTTCCACTCCAACTGTCAGATCTGATTCATTGCATGGTTATCCTTCAACCTCAATATCCACTCCTGCAATAAGTGTGGAAAATCACAGAAAAATACTTCATGCAGATCAGTAAACACATACTTCTCAATATATGTGTGCGGTGTTACTCTAGGGTTTATGTTATCTTTCTACGCAAACTCTATCTCCTTTGTCTTTATCCAACTTTCGATCTCTTCTTTTGTGGGATTCCACGGTCATCCCCTTCTAGCGGCACATTCTTCTCACCTTCTTGTCGTTCGATTTGGTATTCTTTTGACCCGCCTTCCGCAGATCTTACTCTCTTTTAACAAATATTTAACATATCACATCCACTCAATCCTATACTATTCCAACCGGAAAAACAACCATTTGTTGGTTTAATTATCTGATCTATACTTTTAACATGATTGACCCAGGTTCAGGTCTATTGGGGATCCAACAAAGCCTCTGAAACTATCATCCCTCCTGGTAAACCAAAAGGAAACACAGTACACAGAGTACATTGTGCAGTCTCACCCGAGACAGTCTTAATGGGTGACTGCAATACTCAGGTGTTTGCAGTCCAGGACTGAATGGAGATCTGAGAAGTGTACGCTGAGAGTTCTATTTAACTTATTAAAGCAATATACTATCATTCCCAATTATGCATGCGATGCAATAAAAAGCATTAGCTCATTCCTTCACCATGCTAACATCTACTCCTAAACAGTAAAAGAGACACAAAAATTCAATCACATAACACAGGTTTTACCGTGGCTCACCCCTCTGGGCTACATCCACAAAGATCTGGCTTTCAAGCTCTTCTATTATGGTAGTTCCAAAACTACAACATCGTGCACTTTACAACTCGTTCTTAGTCGATTCAAGATCCATTATGAGGTGGAATAGATCATACCAGGCTCCTCAGCCTATGATCTAACCCTCGATATCTACCCTTATGACCGTCTACAACTCAACAACTTACAAAATTAGGTCATATGACAACATATTACAAACTAGTTATCAGAACATGACTCCTTCCTCCTGTCGTCTCTTCAAATTGAGCAACTACTTCTCATGTGTCTCTCCTTCTAGACCTCGTAGGTATCTATATATATGTCTCTGGCTCATTAGCCATTACAATGTATTAAAAAAACCTTAATCCTAACGTCATTAGGTCTTCCATGCATGCGTGTGTGTTGCTTTTCCTTCCATCTCTTGCTTTCCTCGTGCATGCCTTTCTTCCCAAAATAGCCTTTATATATGATTTAGCATGCTTCCAACAGTTTACCAGCCCATGATGCAAGAATATGTAGGATGGTATATTAGAGGATGTATATTTTTTTGTACCAACGATCCCGGTAACATGAAGCAAGGTCTATACCATTCTTTACCTATACCCACTTGACCTTGGGAAAGAATTTCCATGGATTTTTTTGGAGGTTTACCAACCATAGAGACGGTACATGACTATTTATTTGTGGTAGTTGACATGTTCAACAAAATGTGCATTCTCATGTCTTGTAAACACACCAACAAGGGACAGGAAGAAAAAAATTGTTCTTTGAACATGTATGGCTGCACTTTGGGATGGCAAGGAGCATCGTTTCAAATAGGGATACCATATTTATCAGTGCATTTTGGGCTACATTGTGGGAGAATATGAACACTGAGTTGAAGAGGTCTACAACATTCCATCCATAGAAAAATGGGAATACATAAGTAGTCAACTAGACTTTGGTGTATATTTTTATGGGTTACAATCAGAGGCATCCAAAGAACTAGGATGAAAATATGATCTATATACAACACTCTTGTAATAGAGAATTCCACACTCATACTGGCAAGTCACCTTTTGAAAAATTCTTTGTATATTTTCCACCTTCACCCTTAGATGTTGTATATGGATAAAAAGGAGGAGTGAGGGAGGACCTCATAGGAGATGCATTAAATAAAAAAATGTTGAGAAGATCAGGCAGATCCATTTGCAAATACAAGAGGCACTGAAGAAGTCACAAGAAAAGTACAGGGCTAGACATGACCAACACATAATAGAAAGAACATTTAGAGTGTGAGATAGAGTATGGTTACAACTGAATAAGGAAAGGCTAGAGGGTCTTGGTAAGAATATAAAGGCTCTGTGGTATGGTCCTTTTGAGGTATTGGAAAAGGTGGGAGATAACTCCTACAAACTCAATTTACCCCCATGCATGCACATTTACTCAATAGTGAATGTGGAGAATCTCAAACTCTATGAGCCTTCCATGTTGGATCAGGAGGAAGAGAGACTCCTACCTTCTGTTGTTCCTACATTTATACTTTAAGGCTTTAAAGTATACTATCAAGGCATCTGAAAAAATAGAGGGAGCTAAGAATAGAAAAAAGACTGATAAAAAGGTAAAGGCTATTGTCGGTTTCTCAACTGTCTCTATCAAAATTCTCAGTTTTCCTGGATACTGATATCTCCCTCAATTGTTGCTCATGAACATTCTAAGTCAACCTGGTTATTTGTTGTTTGTAAAATAGTGTTAAACAAATTTAGAGCAATGTTGGTTTGATCCGAGAGACCAGGCTCGATGTTAGGCTGCCTTGCAACTGGTATTGTCATGAAGGAGGAAAGTAAAGGAGGATAAAGTTTTGTGTTTTCTTTTTAGGCTGGTTATCTCTATTCCACAATGTAACGAGAATGATGTCAAAACACAAATAAATAGTATGACCAAATTGTAGGCCTTTTCTTGTATCTGAGTTAAATTTTAAAGAAAAGAAACATGCATGATATGGAGAAAAACATAAAGCTATTAGCAAAGTGAGACATCAATTTCAGAGGAATCTCACATTGTAACAGAAGACTATGAAATGAGAAAAATATTAATGAAGCATATGATGTTGAAGTCTAAGCATCTACATGTCTTGTATCTGTTGATAATGGATACAGAGGAAAAACTGTAAATGATTTGAAATAACAAGAATAATAATTTCCACAGTAGAGGTTGTACTAAATTGTAGCTAAGAATTCATCAATTAAACATATATAAGAAAGATGAGATGATAGGGAAACACATAACTCATAAGTGACAAGATTTGGAATCTTTAATCTGCATTTCTATTAATTTAGAGTCTCTTCAAAATTACTTCGTCAAAAATGTTTTTTCAGAGAGATCAAAAAGCCCTATTTTAGTTTTCGTTCCCTATATTTATACAAGGTCATCCATATTTGATGGTTAACAATCTCCTACTTTCTAGGAGAAAAATAGTTACAAAACTGCAACCTTAACCGTTGCACGATTAACTTTTGTTTATCTATCACTCCAATAGTATGAGTTTCCAAATGATACTTCATTGCTTAGTCGAAGTCTCTCCCTCCTTTGATGCTACACATTCAATACATTTCTCCAGAAAATGGACAAAGTTTCTAGGAGGTGTTGGAAGATCTTTAGTCTCAAACAGATAAAACTTTCTTTGTACCTTTGGGAACCGGTCTTCAAAACCTTGGTCGAAAAACTTGATCACTTGCAATTTTAAACTGGGTTGTACCAACCATTTGTTTATTAGGTTGGCACCGATTTCCTTCAATTGTAAAATTTCAATCTGAATCTTCTTCAAACCTTCTTTGCAGTCCAACTATTGTTTTTCAATGTTTATTTGCCCCAGTGACTCGGAGCAGTCATTTTTTTCAATGCCTAATGCTTGCTTATCAAAAGAATCGAAGATTCCTTCACAATCATCTTTGATTTCTTTGACTATTTTCTTTCTCTCAAATATATTTGTTTCCCATACCTTGAGCATGATGTCTCCTTTTATTTGTTTCGTGACAGAGAGCTTTAGATTTTTCGTCGCCTCTTTATTCCCTAAACATGCAACCGCTTTCTGGAAAGTATTCCTTGCTGCTTTAGCTTCCTTTTCTAGTAAAATAATATTATCAAGAGATTTGCTTACCTCTTGAAAGTAATTCTGGATGATCCCTATTTTGGAGATCAGTCTCTGCTACTCGACTTCTATCCTTGTATGTGTTTCCAACGAGAGGGTCTGGAACTCCTTTAAATCTATAACCCGACCTTCCATCAAATTTAACTTAGCCTGGAACTGTTCTGCATGCTCCTTTTCTTGAGCAACCTGCACCTGACTTGCTTGTATCCTCTGGTTCATTTCGTCCAGGCTTGATTTGAGCGATTAAATTTCTATCCTTTCAACAGCCCTAGTCTGATCCAAGCTTTTACTCACCTCTTCTATAATGTTCTTCTCAGCATTCTTTAATTGATCTTGTAATTGAGCTATCATGTTATTACTCTTCTTTATCCTCGTTCTCATGTTTCCCATGGTAAAAAAGTTTGTTGTTGCCATGGCTCCCATGGAACCTGCTATCTCTGTATCGAAATCCTCCCCCTCCAAATTATGTCCATCTAGCAAGACTTTATGCTTTTTTACCATACCCCCCTCCTTCATATACATCTCTTGTTTAGGGACAACCTTCCTCTTTCTGCTGAAAAAATAATCGGAAGGAGGTATCTCATCTATGGAGATAGAGCATCAACAGATATGGATCTCGTTTGTGGGAATCCAAAGGCAGACTGTAAGGGGGTTAAGGAAGCTATGGGACTTCCTAGCTCTATAGATCCTTTCCCTTCTATTGCCTTAGGCGTATTGACATAAACAGAAGGTGATGAAGGGGGAGTCAACTTACTGGACTCGGGAGGTATCCCAGACCTCCTCTCTGCTTCTGTCTCTGTTTTTTTCATCTGTAAGGCCTCTTTATTTTGTGGGGGCCTTTCAGTATACTGTGGGACTTTTTTGAGATTTCCCTTCTCCTGTGCTTCCTGTTCGAAGCCTGGGGGAGTATTTTCTTGTTCCTAGGGAAGGGGGATTGCTTCTCCTTCCAGTACATTGGGCAGACCACTCTGTCTATTGTTCTGAAAGGTCTGGAAACTAGCTTGCAAGTCGGACGACAGTGTCTATACTCGTTCTAAAACCTCTTTATAAGTCTTAGTCCCTTTGAACATTTCATCCCAAGGGGAATTCTCATGTTCATATGCTTTCATATTGTAGTGGGCTATGTGTTTCCCCACTAATTGGTAAGGATTGTTCTTCCTGTGCTCGAGGTCTACCAATTTGACCTCCTCTAGTGCTGCTGCTTCAACCTTGGAATGACCCAAGTTGAGAAGTGAAAATTTTCCAATCTAAACGGGAAAAACAAGCCAAGATTTCTTTTGATTTGTCTTTAATTCTATCCTGATTCCACCCGTTACTATTTGATAAGCTACCTCCCTGCACACTAGTCTATCAAGGAGGAATTTTGGGAGTGCATGTGGAGGAATCGAACATCCGAAAACTCTGATGTAGAAGAAATTCTCCTCTATAAACCAGTCAGCAATTGCCCGAAGGCTCCGTATGACCAACTCTGAA
>JASDQU010362528.1:0-11829 GCA_032191745.1 Picea mariana
ACTTTGGTATGTCTGAAGGAAGTTTGGTTGGCATTGCAGGCCATGTGGCATCGTGCAATATAGGATCATTCGTGAGCTTGGTGAGATCCGGAATGTTGAGAGAGGCCAAGTATGGCATCTGTAGTGGGGGTGGAGGGTTAGCTCCGGCCATGGTGTGTTGTAAACCTGACCCTTGATGGGGACTAGGTGGGTTGGTGCTCCTTCTTTGAGAGGAAGTGGGTCCCCTGCTTCTGTGCAAAGGAGAGCGAGTGGATGGATGACTTTGGGAAGAAGACCCAAGTAAGGTAGAACCAAGCAAAGATGATCCTAAGATAGTGGCACTCATAGGAGTGTGTGAAGGAGGTACCGATGAGCGGGTACGACCAGAGACTCCCCCTAAGATAGGAGGAAGTTTGAGCAAACCTCGTGAATGACGGGGGTTCTGTGGTTCCCCTATGATGTCAGACTAGTTGTGTGAAATGTGTGCAACAAGTGGTGAGAGAAAATATAGAAACAAGAGCCTTTTGCTGTGATGGTCCACACANCCTAGAAGATGTAACGTCCTTCCTCTCAAATAGCACTGGACCTTCCAATAGCTCTCAACAGTGGGGTCTGAAGTCACCGGAAGAGACACTAGTGAAGGATGAAATAAATGGTTATAATGAGGGGTAGAGGGGGCAATATCCTGAAAGAGCTGGCGATACTTCCCAATAGCCACACAAAATCCAATCAAGGTGCGATTGCAGCCCACAATCGCCACCTGGGTATATGTCCTAAAATTGGTCACTAGGTACCTCGGTCCAAGCGCGACATTTAGATTTTCGGCCTAAGAAATGGGTCACGGGCTGGATCACGTCCAAGAGGTGGGTGCCTCAAGGGGGGATGCACAGAACAAATGGACCTCGGCCTTCGACCCTTCACGAGTATCTCCCTGCCTTATGGTGATTGGAACGCTGGACTTGGAGGATTTGAAAGTTCCCTATTTGTCAACTTCTATGTTTGAAATTGTGAAAACCAGATAACGGGGGGTTATTTGGATGCCTACCCCCGAAATCCTACCTAGACTAAAATTTTCTTTTGGCACCTCCTGTGGAGGACAACTTAGTGAGTTTTTAGAAAGATTTTAGATGAGGTTGTTTTGTGAGGCTGGGGGTGAAAACCAACCTCGTTTGATTAAAAGTGGGAGTGGATAGTCCAATCAAGAAAAGATGGGGTGTTTTCAGAATCCTTTTTGAGGAAACATACTTAGACCACCATGTTTTGAGACGAGGCTATGTGAGTGAGAAAGTGGCTTTTGTGTGTGAGTGAAAGTGTACCAAATTTTAGTTATTTATATGTCACCTTGCAACATGTGGACATCTCTTGGTCCTTTACAAGAGTTAGATTACCTAAATAAGCTAGATGTCATTGGTACAACCTTGCGGAATTTTAAAAGCCCTAGGAAACTAGCATGTGGACATTGCGGTCCGTTACTATCCTTTATCTCCCTATGTATGATTTAATCTAGAAAAGCATGAAACTAGCCTAGATTGAACATGTGGGCATGTGTGGGCCCATTACAAACTTTTAAACTCTCCTAGTTTTTTGATCTAAGAAAGCAGAAATTCAAACACTATCATAGATTTGTTTGATATGTGGGCATGTATGGGCCCGTTACAAGAATGTGTTTGAAAAAATGAAACTAAGAGGGGTCTCAAAAAGATTCGTTGTCCTCTCCTAAAAGTTTTGAATTTTTTGTTAAGGGAGATGAGATCGTTTTCGCAATCCTTTTCTGGTTCTCAAGATCGCTTGATGGTGCAAGAGAAGAGCATACTCAAGATTGTTACTTGCAATTTCTAGTCCCAAAAATGTGAGTTTAGATGTGATTAGAATTGATGTTCAACTTAGATTTATAAATCAAAGCAAGCCATCCATGTGGCAAAAAGCAAAATAAGGGAAAATGATTTTTATCCACCTAAGTGCCTATGTTTGTTTGATTATCCCCTTTATAAGTTGAGGGGTCTAAGTGGTGCAGTATTTAGAGCATGCATATCATTATTCTTAAGAAGGAAAATGATTTTTTTCCACATCCAAGAGCTTACAATGCAAATTTTAGTTCAAATGCACAGCCTCCTGTGTGAACAGAGGCACATATAGCGCCTGCGCGCTGACAGAATTGAAAAGCAAAGCGCATACGCGCCTGACGTGTGCCTGTGGGGTGGAATACCCACGTGCCTGTGTCAAAAGTCCGAGAAGAAAAATATGGATGGATTTCTCTCCAATTTCTGGTGAACTGACTGGTAAGAAGGTCGGTAGAGGCTAGTTTGTGAACCTGCAAGTTAATGAAATCAAAAGGAAAGAAAAAAGAACCCAAATGAGGGAGGATTTGATACCTTCTCCCCAGTATGGTCGCCAATATGTTTGCACCCAATTCATCACTAGGTGAGCAAATAATGAGTTCTTACATGCCCAGTTGGGCTCTACTAGGCATGACAGCTGTGAAAAGAAAGGTTAGAAAGAGAAACAACAAGGTTATAAACAAAAATCAAACTAAAACTAATTAAAACTATGAGCATATGGAAAATTGAAAAATAGAGACAAATGGACCAATATCACCAATGTATAAGCTGATCTATTGATGAAATCCAAAGGCACAAAGAAGAAAGGGGACTTGGGTCCCTTCTTTCTCCAATGGAAGGCTCTTGAGGCCCTCAAAGCTTGCTCTCCTTACAATGAAAAGATGAAAATGTGGGTGAAAGAACTCCAAGCTTATTCACTCAAGTGAGGGGTGAATAGCTCTATGAAATGCAGCTTGTGATGTTTATTGCCAAAGAATGAGTCCTTAGCAATCTCAGCAGCATAATAATACAAAGAATTCCTTGAGAAAATGGTGGTTATTCATGGCTTTTTATAGACAAGCATTGGGTTATTATGCAACCTCTTTAGAATGTGAAAAGGGGCTCTTTAGGGCTCAATTAGGTCTTTGACCAGCCCACCATGAGGATTGAGCTCGGATTTGATGTCAAATCGACTTGGGATCCGATCCATTAATGGTTGGGAGGCCGACCAATTTCAATAAATACACCATTTAGCAGGCGTGTGGGTTTTTCGCCCAACAACCGCGCATCGTGCGCTGAAGCGCGCATTGTACATTGTTGTTACGCGCATATGCACGTGCACTTGGGTTCTGTAAAGTGCCCTTCAAATTTTTTGGTCATTTTGTATAGTTTTTGACCCTTTTGCAATGCTGTGGAATTAATCATGTGCCATGAATGACTCCAGTCCTGTTTTGACGATGCGAAGTTCTTGTCGCCATGTGCGGACAAAATTTTAGTGATAACAAATATATCAGTAACCTCGACAGTGTGTGACTGTACACTTCCATCTGTCCTATCCAGCTGTACGAGTTAGTTAGGATCACTTTTTTTGTTTATTTATTTTCTTGAGCCTATTTAGCTCAAATCTTTTCCCTTTTCGAATATAATCAACATACTCAATACAATTTGTGCTCTGCTCATTTTCTTGTTTCTCAATTCTATCTTCTTGTTCTCATTTTGTCAAAATTGTCACTAACAACTGACAGAAGGACATTTTTATGTGATGAAGGTCTGCTAACTAAAATAAATTGATCCAGGAGGAGAATTGTTGAAGATAATCCATAGGAATACTTTCTAATGTGAGCACAAGATTTCCTACATATATGAAAATGTTTGAAGTTACACTTTCTCCACGGTTGTTCAAGGAAAAAATTCAATGCATTTTTTAGAGATATCCCCATGGAGGAGTACATTTGTAGGGCTTCATTCATTATGGAGAAAATTGGGCATTGATGCGATTAATTTTGAAGAGGAAATCTATCATATTAGATTCAGATGGGATTGACATGCATATCCATGGCTGTTCGATGGGATTGACCTGCATATCCTCCAGAAATTTTATGTGCAATTGTTGTGTTTACTTGAAACGTAAAATATAGATGCAAATTTGATGGTTTTAAGTTGTAGCTTAAAGATATCTCTATTTTTCGTCATGAATATCACAAGGACATTGGTAAGCTTCATCGACAAAGGAGACAATGTTTTTTTTTGTGTGTGTTTGAAGTCAATATATGCATTAAGGTCTTTGAGGTAAAGAGAAGAGTGTATCTATATGGATTCTCTTGACTCCAGTGTCGACGTTGTTGTTGAGAATGTTAATTCTCTTTGTTCGAGATGATAGTGGAATAAAATATTGTTTGATGGAGGTGGAGCATTTCCAAGTCAATATTTCTTACAATTATAACAATTCTATGTTTCTTGTTATGAAGAAACATTGGTGTGCCAAGATGAGCTAGCCAGTTAAAGCCTGATTGACGCATATGACTAAAGAATACCAACCAAATGAATTCTTGGTCAAAGATCAAGTTATGCCATGTGAGAGATATTTTGTGAGCGAGTTTCTGGCCACATGAAAAAATTTTCAGTCGAATAGGCTGATTTTAAGTCGACCACATTGATCGAATTAACATAATATAAGAAAATGCCTAAAAGAAAAAGGAGTCATCGATACCATTCTAAGAGTATTATAATTTTTTTTGTAGAGGGTCTCAAAATGAAGTCCTAGTGAATATTACATGAAGGATAAGTCAATTTTATAGAGTCATAGTCGAGTTTGAGTCAACTCAACTCAACCCATAGTCCACTCATGTGTTATTCTAGTTGAGTCTATAATTAATTCGAATCAAAAAAGAAAAAAATACATGTTTTGTTTGAATCGATTATACATCATTCGATTGATTCAAGTGCGCAATTGAGTTAATCGAGTGGAAATAAGGGAGAGGGTTAAATGTGCATCTTCGCCTTCATAATTTAAGTCATTATTTAGCTGACGAGATCGATCCCTCACCAACAACAGTCAATTATTAGTTGAACACATTTATTGAGTCTGTCATAGCCCTGTAGTAAAACTTTCTTGTATTTTATTAACATTAGAGTCTGTTTATAGTTGGTTCCTTTGAATTCATGCATGTGTAGAAGATTTAGTAATACTTCATGTAATTCGATATACTGAATCCATACATTTCCAGACACTTGAAATCATAAATAAGTAAATCCATAACAAAGAGCAGTGGTTCGAGTAAACAATACATTGGAGCACTTAATTTAAATATTGAGCACTCATTGAAAATTTTACAGCAGTTGATTTGATCATTTGCGGAGAGCATTCATGATGAGCTTCAAAGGAATCCAAGAGACATATTTTAACACACACATGAGAGCTTAAAGAAAAAATGGTGATAAGAACATTGGATTGATTGAGCCCCTTGATACAGTAGTTGCAGAATCCCTATGGGTCGTGAAAATAAAAGAATGGTATGAGTGATTGATGGCATAGACCCTCATCAATTCCATATAAAGAACCCTTCAGGAGTGATAGCTTGAAAAGAGTTTGTGAGAAATCTGGGTCTGAATTGATTGATTGACTTGGAAATAACATCAACTTCGGTGCCTCCTGAAGGATATCACAGTTGATAGAGGGAAGAAGAACATGGAGATCGAGGAGATGGGATCTGTCACTCAGATATAGTTGATATTAGTCATATTAAACCTTGTATACATCTACCTCCCTATTTAGTTGGTGGATTTTGTGGTTGAGTTACCTATGCAGTTCAGTATGCATGGATCATACACAATAAGGATACTTTTGTAGAAGTTGAGATTCGGGACATTGTTGCACGGTTTCTCAGGATGAGAAAGGAATTGAGCATGGAGGAGATGTTGGGATGAATTTTAGGCCCTAATATTCATCACATATGTATAAATGAATATATGTAAGAAAGTGGATAAAGTCAAGTAAGAATGTATGTAATAAATGGTAAATGTAGGATTAGTTGGAGCAGGTGCAACCACTCCAACCATTTTCCCATTATATAAATAACCCTAAATATGGAATACAAATATGGTTGGCTATCCTTCCCAATACTTCTCTCGTTGTTAAGTATGTGTGTGTGATTTTCAATGTAGTTTCTCTCTTGAATTCCGATGTAATCTAGAAGATTACAACAACACCTAAGAGGGAAGTGGAGCATGAAGTACATTTTTTATTGACTACCTATTATCATTATAGATAGTCTATTTCAGAAGCATATGAAGTGAAGAAACAACTGCAACAACTTCTAGAGAAGGGAGTGATTCAACCTACGAGTCACCTATCACATACTACCCAAAAAGAATGGGTCTTAACGAATGTTTATTGACTACAGAGATTTGAGAAAGACCACACTCAAGAATTGGTACCCTCTATATAATATTAATGATTTATTAAACCAGTTGAAACATGCCATTTACTTCACCAAGTTATCTAAAATCGAGATACCACCAGGTACATGTTAAATAACAAGACACTTGGAACACCACCTTCAAGAGAAGTAAAGGTTTGTATGAATGGTTGGTCATGCCTTTTGTTTTTTGTAATGCACCGACTACATTTATATGATTTATGGATGATGTATTGTGTCCCTATTTAGATTCATTTGTAATAGTTCATTTGGATGACATATTGGTTTATATCTCTACCTAAAAGGATTACATCTCACATATCATGCAAGTGTTAGAGACTCTAAAAAAGGATTAGTTTCTATAAAACCTCAAGAAATGTGAGTTTTCTCAACAATCATTGGTGTATTTTGGGTATGTGATTGGTGGAGGGGAACTGAAGATAGATCTTTCAAATATGGATGCCATCATGGATTGACGAATTTATACTAATGTCACTAAAGTTAGGATCTTTCTTGGGGAAACATAGTACCTACAAAAGTTTATAGCATCATTTTCTATTGTAGTTGCACCACTCCATACCATATCAAATAATGGTAAGTGTTTCTAGTGGGGAAAGAATTAGCATAAATATTTCGACGAGATGAAACAAAATATCAATGAAAAACCAAATCTCACATTACATGACTTGCAGAATCCTTTCGAAATTGAGACAGACGCAAGTTGTTATTCTATGGGAGTATTTTTGACATTGCAAGGGAGTGAGTTTGTATGCTATCATTCTAAGATGTTTTGTGGGGATGTTTTGAAATACCATATATATGATAAGGAACTCTAAGACTTGGTGAAATGTGTTAAGAAGAAGAAGCATTATCTAATGGGAAAGGAAACCATTACCCACATTGATGACCAATCATTGCAGTATTTGCAGGGACATAGTAATATATAACAAACTAGACATTACAAGTGGGGCATTATCCCAAAGGTGAGTGATTCCATCTTATCATAGGGGATCAAACCTCTAAGGTTGTAGGACATTTTGGTGTTGGGAAGACTATTCCCAATTTAAAAAGTTATGTGTATTCGCAACAAATGAAATAATATGTACATCGATATATTAGAAGATGAATTCCTTGTTTTACTAGCAATACCAACGATAAGAAGCAAGGTATATACCATTCTTTACCTATACCCAATTGACCTTGGAAAATAATTTCCATGGATTTTGTGGGTGGTTTTCCAACAACTAGGAAGGGACATGACTATCCATTTGTGGTAATTGACAGGTTCAATAAGATGTGGATTCTTATACCTTGTAAACTAACCATGATAAGTGTTTTCCCTCAATATTTTCTAGGCTATCAATGAAACGATGTTGAGGCATCTGTAAATTTTAACCTTGTACAATATTTTACTACAAACACATTTTCAATAAAAGAATAGAAACGATACAATGGAAAATACACACATTACACAAATATTTTTCCCTTGGAAACCCAAACCAGGAAAACCAACATTATCTATATTCATTCACACCATACATTGTTTAAAATAAAATATACATATAGGTGCTGGCGGCATCCAAAACCCTAATCCAATAAATTGGATTAGTCAACAACCCTAATTCCTTAACTAGAAATAGAAAACCATCGGCGAAAAACCATGTGCTGAAAAACTACCCAAAAATGGACACAAACACCAAGGAACTCCCATAAATAGACACGAAAATTGAGGAATTGTTTTTTCAAGGGAATTTCTCCCGAACCCCTACACAAGGGTGTGGAGCCCCCCTCCTACCCCCCTAAATTCCTAATGAAATGTAGACACTCATTCTAGTCATGCGAATAATATAACATATATCCAACATTCTTTCACTTCTTGTTTTCTTTGCATACAAGGGGTTACAAGGTTACATAGTAAATAATCCAAGGCAACAATTCCCATAGATCCTCTACACCAAGAGAAATTCTCAGTGTTCACAGATTTTATTAATGATCTGCAATATTCTTCAAAGTATCCACCTTCATCAACAACACCTTCTTTTATTGAACCATGTCTCTTACAAAGTGATATTGAACATCAATATGCTTTGTCTTTGAATAATAAGTTGGGTTCTTTGCCAGAAATATTGCACTCTGACTATCACACTCTATCCTTGCAACTTTTTGTACCAACCAAATATCTGAACACAATATTTTTAACCATACTACTTCCTTTATTGCATGAGTGGTTTCCATGTATTCAAGTTTTGTAGTTGAAAGTGCCACTAGAGACAGTCTTTTTCTCATCCAACTGATTACTCCTCCAAATAGGTTAAACACATACCCGCTTGTAGATATTCTACGATCCAGATCTCTAACCCTCTCTACATCCACAAAGCCATGTATGTCCAACATTCTATACAAACCTGGTCTTCCTTGGTAGCATAATCCATAACTAGTAGTGCCACACAAATACCTGAAAACTCTCTTTACTATTGTCCAATGCTCCTTCCCTAGTTTTGACATATACCTGCTCAAAACTCCCACTGGATGTGAAATTTTCAATCTAGTACAGACCATTACATACATCAAGCTATCAATATCACTTGCATATGGAACATGATACATGTCCTCCTCCTCTTCCCGTGTCTTGGGACATTGATCTGCACTAACCTTACACCTACAGGAATAGGGACCCTGACCGGTTTACATTCCTACATATTGAACCTCTGCAATATTGTCTCGACATATTTTATCTGATTTAATAAGAGTTTCATGTTTTTCCGATCTCTTTAATTTCCATTCCAAAAATGAAATTTTCAGCAACAAGATCTTTCATGTCAAATTTAGAGGAAAAATGAGTTTTCACATCCTCAATAATCTCCTTGTTGTTTCCTATCAACAACATGGCATCCACATATAAGACAAAATAAATCAAATGATAACCTATTAAGTTAAAATACATACATTGATCCTCTTTGCTTCTTGTGAATTTTTGTCCCAACATGTAAGTATCAAATTTTTGATAACACATCCTTGGTGATTGTTTTAAGCCATACAAGGAATTTTTTCAACTTGCATACCAACTCCTTCTTTCCCTTCACAAAAAGCCTTCTTGTTGCTTCATGTATATTTATTCTTCCATATCCCCATGTACGAATGTTGTATTCACATCCATATGTTCTACTTCAAAATAAAATGCAATAGCAACGGAAAACATAAATCTAATAGAAGTTAACTTGGTAACAGGAGGAAAAATCTCACCAAATTCAATTCCCTCAACCTAGGAATAACCCTTTGCTACTAACCGAGCTTTGTATTTCTCCACTTTTCCTTCTACATTCAACTTATTTTTAAATACTCATTTGCTGACAATGAGATTTCTTCCAGTCGACACCTCCACTAGATCCCAAGACTCATTCTTATCCAAGGCTTCCATTTCTTCAACCACGTCTTTTTTATATATTTTTCCATCCTCTGAATTCATTTCCTCCCTAATAGTTCTAGGATCATCATCAGTAATAGACAAAGAAAATTTGAACAAAAATTAGATGGATTATACCTTTCCGGTGGCCTTGTTTCCTGCATCGATATCCTCAATAGTGGAGTATGAGGATCAAGTTCTTCTGATTCTTATTCTTCTATAGATTCAGATTCATCATCCTTTGGCTGGAACTCTATTTTCTTTGATTCTTCCTTACTTGGTAGGAATTCCTATTTGAAAACATCCTTCATTTCTCTAAATACCACATCTCGACTATACACAACCTTTTTAGTTTCTAGGTTCCAATGATTATAACCTTTAAGACCATCGTTATACCCAATAAATATACACTTTTCAGCCTTATTATAAAATGCAATAGACAACAGACAACATAAATCTAATAGAAGTTAAATTGGCAACAAGAAAAAAATTCTCACCAAAGTCAATTCCCTCAACCTAGGAATAACCCTTTGCTACTAACTGAGCTTTGTATTTCTCCACTTTTCCTTCTGCATTCAACTTATTTTTAAATACACATTTGTTGACAATGGGATTTATTCCAGTTGGCAACTCCCACTACTGCATTTGGGTCAAATTCCGACGGCGCGTTCGACGCAATTTCCACTTTCTATTGTCAGAAGACCGACAAACCTCGAACCCCCTCAAACGTCGTTTCACAGGACATCGTTTTTCCGACGACCTAGTTTTCGTCTGTATTGCAACGTTATATGACACCACGTGTCATCATAAATTGGATTGTCCAGCCCCATATTGATGTCGTAAGACCGATGTTTCAAATGTGGCAAGACAGACGTTTCAAACGTGGCATGTGAGATGTTGCAAATGTGGCAAGACCAGCATTTCAAACGTGGCAAGTGAGACGTTGCAAACGTGGCAAGACCGACGTTTCAAATGTGGCAAGTGAGACGTTGCAAACGTGGCAAGTGATACATTTCAGACGTGGCAAGAGAGACGTTTCAAAGGTGGAAAAATAGATGTTCTTAAGGTGGCAAGAAAGACATTTCAGAGGTGGCAAGAGAGATGTTCTAAAGGTGGCAAGACCGACGGGACGAGGTATTAGCTCCGACGTGGTTGCTATGGGAGCGAAACTCTTGGACATGGCAAGAACGACGTCCATCAGGTGGAAACAACAATGACCAAGAGTTACTAGATCTGGCGTGGTTGCTATGTGAGCAACAATCTTGGAGGTGGAAAGAGAGACTCCTTGGACGTGGCAATAGCGACGGTAAGAGAGTGAAAGACGTCACAATTGCCACCTTTGTGTAGGTATTTAAAAAAAAAAAAATTATCAATATCAAGACCTAATAGTCATTCCAAGCCCAAAGGAGGAGTAAGTCATATAGGTGTTAGCTAGTGACAACATACATGGAAATTTCTTCCTGCTTCATTAACATTTTCTTCAAAATGAAATTTACAACAACGAAAAGACAGAACTTATTTGCAACCTTCAGTGCACACTTTAGCTTTAGTCACTTCAACATCCATGCAATCTTGGCTTTCACTCTCAATCCAAGTGGGAGATTGCATCTCCATTTCATTTAAGTTCAAATGTTCATCATCATTTATGACAACAATTTCTTCATAAGGATGGTCTTTGAATTCAGCCAAATGATGCAGAACAGGAGGCACACATTCACTCAACAATTATGATACATATTTTGAGCAATATGCATCATTGACAGATTTTTGTTCGTTGTTGATGAATAGACAAATATCTTCTTCTTGAATCTACGCTTCATCTTGTTCTTAAAGCTTTGATTCACCTTCAACATTCTGCCCAGCTAGTACCTGAGAATAAGTCATAATCATAACATCTTCTGCCTACACACTATGAATGTTGGGGACTTCAGCATCACTTAATTCCTCACTATCATCATCCATGCATTCTGATTTATGGCTGTGTTGTTCCTTTTCTGCCAAGAAACTTCATATTCTCCAGGTTTTCCTCAAGAATTTATGAATATTGTTTCAAATGTCGGCATTGAATCAATGCCTCCTTCCTCAAGACACAATGGTATTGGGATTCTCTGACATCCCCACACGAGGTCTTTGAAAAAAATCTTCATCATCATATCCTCATGTTGAAGTTCAAAATTTTCTGCAAAGGTATAGAAATCCTCAAGGTGTTGTT
>JASDQU010362530.1:0-11714 GCA_032191745.1 Picea mariana
CCTAGGTTGCGAAGGAGTTCTCTTGAACTATGACACATATACTATTACATAGATCCACTTTGTAATGGTCGTGGCTATGTCTTGTCATCTCATAGATCCACTGTGTATTCTTTGTGGCTACGATCAGTTCAGGTCATAGGAATATAGATCCACATTGTATTTGCAATGGCTATACCATTTTGTCAATATAATTATGGATCCGCAGCATATTTTATGGCGGCCATACCTAAAAAGTCTTTATCACTCAAGCATAGGTATGCCTACCTTGGGTTTGAAACATGTCATAATATTTGTTTGATGGTTGTGTGCATCTTTTTCCAGTCTCTTTGTGTCCATACCCTTGCTCAAAAAGTATACAAAGTACTTCATTCATCATCGTCTTCTAACTTCATACTTTGGGGGGCAATTTGTTACACCTCAAAATTACTCACTTCGATAGTGTCACAAGTGTCATCATTACGAATGTTGTAGGTGTCACATCTTGTCTACAAGTGTGGCATCTTGACTATAAGTGTTGCAAGTGTCAAAAAAATTATGCTACCATCTTGCCTATGTCGTGCCCATAACGACATCATGAAGACACTTAAGACACCTTAAAGGATAGTTTGGAAGAAGAAACATCACTTGGCAAGAAGTACAGGACCTTTTGCATTGAGAAAACCACAAAAAAATTGAATTTTGGAGAGGAGCGCTCCCCTACCCACTGTTAGGGAGCGCTGACACACCATGAGCCTCTCTGAGGAGTGTTGGAGTGCTCTGTACACCCCTTTGGGGGAGCGCTACCCTCTTTTCAAAATTTTATGGGTTTGTTGAGGCAAATTAGGGAAGAATCCCTCAAATTCTGAAGGTAGTTGGATTCGAATAGATGGTCAAGGCATGATCTTAGGAGAGATCCTCAACTGAAGGAGAGGAATCCTCAACTCATCCCAAAGATCTATTAAGTGGTTGGGCCTCTCCAAGGTTATATAAGGAGGCCTTCTCATGGTGAAAGGAAGAATGGAAAATTGAGATTGATACCAAACTTATGATCCTATAAGTGGTATTGACAGAGAAGAAAGTGGGAGAATCACATCAAACTTATGATCTCATGAGTGAGATGCCATCAAATCCATCAATGGAGATTGATTGAGCAAAGGGGTTGGAAAAGGAGAACTGGAAGAGGCTACTACACCTTGATTCAAAGGATTGTAAGTACTTGTACTAGTTCTCATTAATATAATCAATGCTTGGCCTATTTCTTTCAAACTTGTACTTGTTCCATATGAGTTTGTCTACAGTAGATGGATCTAAGATTGAGATAATCTCAATAGAGTAGGAAGTCCATTGTATATTTGTTTGTTTTGCAGGACCTATCAAGGAGGTCAAGATTGAAGCTCAGCCTGGACTTTTCAAGGAAAAATATTGTTCATAAGGTACATATCTTTCTCCATCTCTTTATTTCATTATCTTGATTAGATATAAACGGAAGTTAGTGTCCATGTTAAGAACCTTATGTCTTAGCCTTAGGAGTTTAGATACCAAGAGGGAATCCACTTGTCCACAGGGGGATTCACCTTCAACAATTATCGACATCATATGGCTCACCATGTCAGGGCCATCCCACATAGGAATAAATTTATGCTTATGAAGATACTCAATATGAGTGGTTTTATGAGCTATGGAATCTCATTGATGGGATACATAAATTCATGAAGGAAGTACGAAATGTGAATCTTTGATGGAAGGGGTAGCAGAGAATTCATTGGAAAGTTCTTAAAATGAAATCCAAGGAGGAAAAGGGCTAAGACTAGGGGTTTCAATGGATGCCCCCAAAAATCCCCCCATTCCCAGGTTGAAACTCATCATGCTGACTCTCTTTGGTTCTAAATTAGGGGGGATGGATTTTGGATGATGCTCATCCTCTCTAGGCTTATTAATGGAATCCATGACTTTGAGGATGGCCTCTTCTGAAGGTAACTTAGTATCTAGGAAATCATGTAAGCCGAGAGAGTCAACAACCCATATGGGAAGACAAGGTTGATCACACTCCACTTGAGGATGGATTTGTTGACCAGTATCAACAGAATCTCATGGGATTGTCAGATCGACAATATATACTACGATGATCAGAATGTATGCTCCATATGAGTCAACATCCTCAGGATAAGGTGTCACCCAAGGATCAACTGACCAGAGGGATCCACTGGTAGATGAGAAAATCATGTTGATAGGAGTGATATGGGTGGTATCAAGTACAAGAAGAGAGAATATTCCCATAAGAGATGAACATTTTGAAGATACCTACACTGACACTTTTGTACCCCCTAGAAGAATTTTCTATAAAATACACATTGGTGTTAGGATTAGCTCGCAAATCAGGTGTGCAATCATCGAGTTGGTTGATGGTAAACATTCTTCCTTGATTAGGAAAATGTATGACATGAAATATAGTTGATGCAACAACATTCATTGCATAGAGACAAGTGAGACCCAAGAGTTGATTATATTCGAGTGTGGCATCTACCACTTCAACTTCTACGAAGACAGTCTTTACCCCGAGCTCAATGGATAGAGAGATGAGAATTCCATGGGGTTTGAAAAAATGTCCATTAAAATATTTTAGGATGGTTTGAGATGTGGTGAGATGAAGAGAACCAAGGGATTTCCAACATGTCAAAGACATAATGCAAGCAGTCCCTCCTTCATCGATCATCATATGAAATATATTCTTGTTAATACAACCAACTATGATTTGCAATGCTAGTTGGTGTGAGAGGCACAAATCACTCTATTCTATGTCAAAGGAAATAATGTTTGACTCTGAAGGGTTGATTCCCCCTATGGATGATAACAAGGCTTTCCACTGTGAAGGACAAATTTGCAATACTTCAAGTGTTGACATGGCACATGGTTCTTGGGAGAGATATTCCATTATGATATAGTGTTGAGTTTCTCGAGCATTCAGATTGTGGGTAGTCTGTTGAACTACCCCTTTTGGAGGGTGGATTGCAGGTTCAAAAGTTGGTTTCTCTAATGTGAGAGGGAGATTGGGTTATGCAGTCAATGGAGGATCCCTAGATGAAGGTTACCCTTATTGGAATTCATAGTTCTTCTCTCTAGTGGATAGTTCCACCATATATTTAACCATCATGATGTTTGTGTTTGAGGAATTTGCATTTCCCATGGGTGGGGGTGCAAGGAATTTCGCTACCACTTGTTGTTGTTGGGGGGGGAGGGAGGATTGGGTAATACCATTGGTTGGGAAGGATACCCCCTTCACTCGAGGTATTGATGAACCTCGACAAGGCAAGGGAAGTATTTGGTGAAGTGGTCCTCCTTACATACCATGCAAGGATATTTTTCCTTTCTTTTGTATTTTCCCCCAACATTGGGGTCTTAGTTTTCTATACTCTCCTTCTAGTTAATATATTTTTTGGATTTACCCTTTTTTTTCTTATTACCTCCAGGTTCCTAATATGAAGTGGATTGAACTACATTCACCTCAGAGGATTGTGCAAGAGAGAGAGTAGATTTGGTATTTGTACTACTCTAGGATGAGGTTGGGGTGGAGGCTTGATGGTCTTGTTTCCCAATCGATTGGGTCACAGAGTGTAGATTCATGGAACCTATCATGCCATCGGCATGGGCTTCCAGGGTTGGCTTTGATGGATCGTTCAATAATCGAGGAGCATGAGGAATCAGATCATAAAGTGTGTCGTATTGGGAATATACCAATTCCAAATATTGAGCATGGTTGATTGCTTGCTCCTCAGTAACAACACCTCCCATGGTGACATCTCTAGCAATGTGTGAAAACAGTGACTTAGTAAATCAATCTACCAGGAGTTGGTCCAAAATTGTATCTTTAATCAACCATCACCACTGCCTCCATTCATGAATATGAACATAAATATGAGCGGAGGTGGATTTCCTAAGTGAGGTTACAATATTGGTACCAATATCATACTAGATTGACAGATGGAAATCGGTCAGAAATTCTATAGCAAGAGAATTAAAGTCGAGAAAAGAGTTTCATGATAGCTAAATATACCATTTTTTTGTCGAGCCCGTGAGAGTTCTCTGGAAAATTCTTAATTGAATGGAATCATCCATCAAGGAGTTAGAAGAATGACAAATATAGAAGGTCATTACATGATTGTTAAGATATTCTCCAGGATTCTCATCGAACTTCAGGATATCAGAGGGTGGTTTGGAAGGGATTGGTGACTAGAATGGGGCATGATGTATGGGATCATTAGTAAAACATGGAAAATATGACAGATCTAATGTAGAAAAAAAGGGAAGTTTTTGATTTGGTTGCTAATACTAGTAGTATGGATGTGGCATCAGTTTATTAGTAGGACCATATATAGGTTGTGATGGCATTGTAAGACCTGGTGGTCCTCCCATATACTGAGGTTGAGAGGATTGGGCATTAGGAAACATGGGGTTCATGGTTTGAATAGGAAACTCTCCTTGTGGATGGATTCTCATTGGATTAGGTTGGCCCCATGGAGTGTTGGAAACTCCTAGATACAGTAGTCTAGTATAAATCCTTGTAGGGCTTGAAGTAGAAGCGATGGAGGGGCTTGCCGGAATGGATTTCCCCTCGGCTTGTGGTTGATTTCCAGTGAGGTTTTTCCACCAAAATGGTTGTGGCCCCAATATGTCTATTTCCTCTCATCTGGTTGTTTCCCCCATGCTGGTTGTTTCCTTCTTGTTGAATAGGGCCCTACATATAAGGGTTTCCCCCAATTGGAATTTCCCCCCAGTGGGAGGTATATAATTACTTCCCATCTAAATAGTTTGTATAGGATGAACAATTGGTGTGGCTATCATTGGGTTACCTACTTGAATGGAAGGGAAAAAAAAAAAAAATTGTCGCAGGGCCTGAGGCAACACCACTATTGGCCACCTTACTAGAGGGAAAAGGTATAAAACATCTAAGTAAAGATCTTGGTGTATACATATGTGCAACTAGATAGGTGGGAACAAACAATATGTTCATAGGATGTTGTGACAGGGTAACATGAGTCAACGATGTTCCCCACAAAGGAGAAGTTCCACTAGTGGTGATGTGTGCCAGGGAAGCTATCTCGATATCTATATAGTTAGGTGATGTTGCATCCATTCCATAAGATCACCTACTGTACATACCGGGTGGTATGCAGTAAGAAGAAAAATAATCAATAAAACTTGTTGAAGGAAACTCAACAAGTAGTGGGTTATAAGGACTAGTAAAAGGGTGATTTGCAGGAGGGACAGAGTGATGATTTCGACCGCCCCTTCATGATGATCACTCGGGGGAGCTATGCTCCCAATTTCAGAAGAATCCTCTTCGTTAATAGTTCCTTCGTTAGAAGGGTTGTGTGGAAGACAGTGTTCTTCAGGATCCAAACTTTGCATTTTATGAGATATTTGAAGACCTTGGCCGACCATGATGAAAGTATAGAAGAACTAATGATCCCAAAGTCCAACTACGAATGTCAAAAGAACACTACGAATATTGAAATAACAAACCCCTAAGAAATATAAAGTTAATCAACCAAGAAAAAAGTAAGTGAAAGGATATTCCGAAGATGGGATATCAATCCATTAGTGAAGATATGAGAAACAATTACGATAATAATAACACTACATTTCTCCAAGGTGCAAGTAATATCCTGCAAGAAAATACCCTCCCGGTTTGTTGAAGATGATATTGAACGTTTGGCACCAGTACCATAAGGAATCCCCCTTGCAGTCACCTGTGTGGAATCCTAGGAGAGGTTATTATTTCTGCCAATTCACAATGAATGGTCAAGGGGGGACAGTTGAAAGTCAAGGCTAGAAAATGGGAATGGGAATGTTGGACACAAATACATGACCCAAAAACTAAGAAGAAGTGGTGTCACCCTGAGGACTTGCCACTCTTCGAAGCTACTAACTTGCTATGGTCCCACTAGGCGAACATAAGAGGGGAAATATCAACCGATCACTTCAGTTGACCTTGTGTTTGACTCCTATATGAGAGGATCTTTCTTGACTAATGCTAATTGCTACTAAGGGATTTTTACTCTCTCTAGTATTATACTGTCTCATTTAATAACCTTGGATAGTTTACTCACTTCACCCTAATCCAAAGGCCCTATCCTTATACTATTGTTGGTGTTCTATAAAACAAAATATGTCTAATTAATTTTATTAAGTACGTTCATTAATTTTAATGTTTTTTTTACTCATTAGGGTGTACAAAGATGAAACTAATGATGTGGTGACTTGATTCCAAAACCATGAAGAAAGAATGAAATGCAAATATTTCTCTTTCAATGATTTCCATCTAAAGGAAGGAGAAGAGATATTGGTCTTCTTAATGCAGATAAACACCCAATAGCATGCAACTTTCACTTTTCCTTTATTAAATGGAGAAAATTAAAATGCCAAAATATCAAATTAATGTCCCTGAAATCCCAAACAAAGACAAGCTCTTTCAAATATGTACCAAAATACTCCAACTATGAAAGTAGGATGCAAAAAATTTGTTTTCTTCTTTTCATATTGCATGAAAACTCAAAATAGACTCTTCTTTTGCTCTTTCTTTCAATCAAAATGAAAGGATTCAATGACACTTGCAAATAACTCAAAATATAAAGAATATGAATAAAAAAAGTACCCAAGGAATAAAATATTCAATCAAAAATATGTCTTCAACACAAAAAACTCAATCTTTCAATGCTAAAAAAAATATCAAATGACTTGAAAAAGGTTGTAGCAATAATTGTTGAAATAGATCTAAGAAAGACTTGTGAGATGATAACAAAACACAGAAAGCATATATGGGCTATATTTGAAGGATGTCCCTCCAAAAGACATCTTTTTAGTGGTTGTTTGTTCCTTTCCACTTAAGACAGAGCGATCAGTCACGTCTATACGTAGAGAGACTCGCAACCCTGAGCACTGGTCGCACTTCTTAGTGTGATTTTTAGGTGGTCACTATTGTAGTGGTGCAATGCATGGTCAAAAGGTGTGTGGTCACTTTGTGTACATGGGTAATCCATGACCGCGATCATACAAGTGTGAAAAAATATTATATCTAAGGCAGATCTATCATATGTGGGACTGAACACTCTCAAATAGACTCGAAAAATACTTATGGATAGAATGAAAACAAAATTTGGGGCTTAAAACATGCAAGGATGTTGAGAATATGAATTCAAAAGTTGAGGAAGAAAACTAAATAACAATAATGACTTCCCGAGTGGAATCACCAGTCTATTGTAGGATAAATGCACCATGTAGGAGTTACCTCCCTTAGGCTCTTCCTAGACATAAGACAAAATATAGATGCAAGAAAAATAATTTCCTAGATCCAAATCATACATGAAGAAATCTCTGATATCAAAGAGTAGAGGACTCAATCATTGGTTTGATGGTTGTCCATGCACGTTCCTTGGTCATTCACTCCCTTGAAGATGTCCTTCACTTTCATGAACGTAGATCTACACACAAAAGAATAGCAACAAACACCTCTCACGAGATCAAATGTAACATGTATCAATCACTAATAGATCCAATAATATGACATAAGGACATGAAATATTAACTCTCTATAAATATTAAAATCACTATATACAATGAATTAGAGGGGAAAATCATGTGCATATTCTATTAATAAAGAAAAAATCTTACAACTTACAAACAAATGGTTTGATGAAGCTTCTCCCAATTTCCTTTCCCAAGATCCATAATCAATATGACATTATAAGTTTACTCTTTGTTTTCCTCCCTTTTTCCCATGAGAGACCCTCAATATATAGGATGAAAGAGATGAGATGGTTGTTAACTCTTAGACACTCAAAATAACAATATTCTCGAGGTCAAATTATGAGAAATATGAGCTTGATCCCATCTCATTGTAACTATTCCTAATTTGAGAGTAATAGACCCAGTTGCACCCTGCATTCTTGTAGGATGTGACCAGTCGTGATTTGCAAGAGAGCAAGGTGTGACCATAAATTTGGGTCATGATATATCAAAGGAAATCTCATGATCAGGAAAAAGGATGGTGTATACTCAAGGGAAAAGTGACATAACTCATTTTTTCATCTTACTAACCTCTAGAGAATATTCATCAGGCAATCAAGTGGAAAATAAATGCATAACACTCCCCAACTTAGCCTTTTACACATCCCTTGTGTAACTAATATGAATCCGCATATACTGCTTGAACATGATGTGTGGAACAAGTCTCCCTAAAATAATAGGGAAGTAGTTGTGTATTAGTACCTTCTGTATGGAATCCTCCAATTTTTTTTATCATCTGCCATATTTTTCTTTCCTCCTCTTTGTTGAAAGCATCATCATCTTTGTAATATAGTATTGGGTGCAATATCATGGGAAATTTAAATCAAAGGCCAATCCACTGAAGGTCGAATTCGCTAACAAGATTTACATATAACCTGTTATGATACAAGGATGCACAAATATTTGATAAATAGTTTGGATCTTTCATCTTTAGTGTATCACTCAATTAATTTTTCCTTCCTCTACAAGTTGTAATCACTAAGTGTTATTAATTGTTTTAGAAGATAATGAATTCATTTACTGCTTCATTCTATACTTTGGTCATTACTTATCTAATTCTTGGATCTACCTTTATTTTGTTATGACTTTTAAAAATACTAGGTATGTGAGCTACCTTTGGCCTAATCCACAATGGAACTGTGGATTACTCTCCTTCGTACAACTCCTTCTCATGGGCCCTTTTCAATTCATTCTCCAAAATAAATAAAAATTATCTTAAATTCACATCCCCAATGAAATGATTTTCGTTCCACATGGTATTATCAGGCATCAAATAATTATGAAGATAAAATTCAAAAAGTAAATTTCTTCTCTCTTGCGGACTGGATAAATGCATATTGAAAAATTTCCTTCTAGTTTTTTTTAAATCCACGGGCCTATTGGAGACAATTCCTTCTATCTGAAATCTTAACCATCGTTCTTTCAAATAAAATGCATAAACTAGTGAAGGTGGTTTACATGTTAAGGCGTATGATACTAACTCACCAATTTGTGCTATTCATTGTTTTAAATTCTCGATTTATTCATGTTGGATGTTTGGGCTTGACTCAGGTTCTACTTTAGGTTTCCAACAAAACCCTGTACACCATCAACCCTTCTAGAGACCAAAAAGAAACGTTGCACACAAAGTGCACAATGCAGTCTCACCTGAGATGGATTTAGGGGTGATTACAAGACCCAAATGTCTACAACTGTGGAAGGGATGCTACTTCGGGGATGTCAAACATGGTTTCTACTTTCATTATACATCATATCTACTGTTCCAATACTTCATTATCCAAATCTACCATTTCTTAACCATTAACATTCATCCTATAGTAAATATCAGAACTAATCTAGTGCGTGCTGCAAATTAACCTTAACAAATTCATTCATTCATTCATTCATCATCATAAGCATTTCAAAGAATAAAAAAATCATTCAACACAATAACACAGGTTTTACCGTGGTTCACCCCCCCCCGGGCTACGTCCACAAAGATCTTATGCTTCTTTATTATTCTTCATCAAATATCTACATTGTGCACATTACAAATAATAGTTGGTGTGAGAATGACCAGGTCGCACCAAGCTCCAAAACTTGCAACCTGACCCTCAGTTACAACCCATTTGAATCAATATTATCTCCACAACTCTCAACTAAAAATATTTTTTCATCACTCAGAAAGTACTCAAAACATGATACCATAAAATAAGATACCATAGATACCTCATACAACATCTATTTATACTACAAAAGGTGGGTAAAAACCCATTACATTATGACCAAAACCCTAACCCTAAGTCGATTAAGTTTGTCCACATTTCAACCTCTTGTGCATGGCTGGTCCTTGATCCAACCATTCCTCATCACACTGTCCTTGATCTACTTCCCTCTTTCCCCGTGCTTCTTTTCCTTAATTTACGATGCACTGTTTTTCCTGCCTTTTGATGCATTTCTTTTCCTTATTTCCTGGTGCGCTTTCCTTTATTGGTCATTTTTGTAATTTCCTTCCATTATTGTTGTGTATTTCCCAAACGTATCTTGCTCCAACAGCCCCCCATCACTCGCATGTGGCTTGTCTCGATCCACTCAGGCAATGTTTGCATCACACACTAACTTCTCTAGTTCCTGAAACTTGCCTGTGACCCCTTCGATTTTAGATTGCACCTGTGTGCTCTTTTCTGCAATAGATTCCACATTATGTGTAGTGATATGTTCCTTCATCATTTATTTAGCCTCTAACCTAAGGTTTTCCATCTTTTCCTTAGTTGTATCCATCTCTGTCAACATATTTTCTGCATCTTCCTACAGTGGCTCCAACTGAGCTTGTCTCAGCTGCTTATCTACTTGTACACTATTCAGTTCTTCCTGTAAATTCTTTAACTCTTGTGTGCACCTCAGCCTGTCCTGTATGTTCATTGACTTATTATCCTTCTTCAAGTCCTGTGCGATTGTGTTAAATATATCTTCCTTTTGTTCCAACTCCTACAACTTTTTCATCCTCTTGTAGACTTGTCCATAATTGCACGCTTCTATCATATAACTCCATGACTTCCTTGATGTTCTGTGCAATTTTCTCCATGTTCCCTACTACCTCCTTCTCTCTCTATGATATAAAATCTGGTGGTGTGCTTGGTTGTAATATTTCCATCATATTTGTGATATGGCTCTTATAGTTCTTCATGGTTTGTGATATCCTTCCAATCTTCTCCTCTCTCTATAAATGTTCCCCTTCCTGYTCRCTRGAAGKAATTGACTTAAATACTTCTTCTACACACTACTCTATCTAGTCCATGCATTTCTTTGCTTAATCCTTCTCAACCTGCATCTCATTGAGGGTTATCTTCAGTGTGTCACTTAGTGCCTTAGTTGTTTGTAAATCTGTCATGTTCACACGTGCTCTCGATTGAATCTCCTGTGCTACACTAACTTGTAGTTTATAAAATGCTTTTGTGGGGACCTTGGCCAATGCCAAGTCCAAGTGGTCGATGTCTTTTATCTATTTCTATGATATTTCCTCATCCATCTACACCATAGTTTGAGTGATAGAAAAAATTTCACACCTCGATACTATAATATGGATTGTCTCCTTCACTGGAACTGAATTTTCCTTAACAATATGTTGTGGTTGCGCTTGTTCCTTCTGTTGCGCTGCATTCAATTGCAGTTGTGCCAATGTGTCCTTAAATTTTGTTAACTTATGGATGATTTATTCTTTTTTCTTCTTAGTGTCGTACCACACCTCTACTGCACGGTCCTGTACCTTCTCAACAACTAAATCTATGTCATCTTCTGTCAATGTCAGCTATGGGATGCTTTTGTGTGCCTTCATCTTCTTGCTTTTTCCTAGTGCATGTAAAATTGTTCTCTTCATAGGAAGATTATTCATTTGTGCTATACTTGTTGATACCTCTAAGTATGATACATCGCCTCCTCTAAGTTCCTCCTGTGCGGGAACATTATTCACCTTCTGTACTCCTCCATTGGTTACTTCAGTGTGATCCTTATCTTGCACTGTTGGCTTTGGAATAGTCTTCTATCTAGGTTTTCTCATTGTCTCACTCCCTCTTGTATCCTTTGCATGCTCAACAACCTTCCTCATATTAGCTGTCGAAATCTTCTATTTTTACGATGTGTCAGCTTTTACTGGTTGCTTTCCTTTTGATTTCTTCTTTGAAACCAATGGTACC
>JASDQU010362536.1:0-11680 GCA_032191745.1 Picea mariana
AATGGTTCAAATGGTTACCCTTGGTAGAATGGTGGTATAACACTTCCTTTCATACTGCAACAAAAATGACACCATTTATGGCACTTTATGGATACCACCCTCCTTCCATCACTTCTTCTCTAAAATAAAAATCTAAGGTTCAAGCAGTGGAAGATCACATCGAGAATCAACAACAGGTTCTCCAAATATTAAAGGACAACCTGACCATGGCACAAAATCGCATGAAACAACAAGAAGATCAACATCGTAGTGAAAGAAGTTTTGAAGTAGGGGATTGGGTATTTTTAAGACTACAACCATACAAACAGATGTCCCTCAAGTAAGGCAAGAAGGATAATAAATTATCACCAAAGTACTATGGCCCTTATAAGGTGTTGCAAAAGATTGGTACTATGGCATACAAATTGGAGTTGCCTGCATCTTCACGAGTACACCCAATTTTCCATGTTTCATGCTGAAAGAAGGTTATAGGCGACAAGATCCCAGTTCAAACTATATTGCTAGAACTTGACGAGGAAGGAAAAATCATATTTGAGCCTGAAGCCATCACTGACACAAGAATTCACCAACTGAGGAATAGATCCATTTCAGAGTATCTCATTTAATGGAGGAAACTACCGGCTGGAGATTCCACTTGGCAAGATGAGTCTTTTATACAGAAGCATCTAGAAATACTCAAGCATTGCAGACAACACTTGTCTCAAGGGGAGGGGCATGTTAATCCCTAATATTCGCTCATTACCCCTTAATTGGGGCATATTATATTAGTAATGTTATTTTATTTATGTCGGCTTTAGAACATTAGTTGTAATTATACCTCCTAGTCTCCTATATATACCAAGGAGACATTTCATTTTGAATCATCTTGTACTTGAAAATTTAAGTGGGATAAAAGGAGGTTTCCCCCTTGAAGAGGCTTATTATCTGAAATTCTCTCTTTTTCAAGGTGTCGAGTACTTTTTCTGAGGATTTTCTATGCTATATTGATATTTGGTTCTTAACATTACATGTCCTAGGTACTGTATTTTCTTCTGATAAAAATCACACTTATCGAATTTAGCATACAGTTTGTGTTTTCTTAAAGTTTGTAGAACTATCCTTAGGTGTTCTTCATGTTCTTCTTCTGTTTTAGAGTATACTAGGATATTGTCAATAAACACCAAAATAAACTTGTCCAAGTACTGATTGAAAATATTGTTCATTAAACACATAAAAGTGGTTGGCATGTTAGTGAGACCAAACAGTATAACAAGAAATTAGTAGTGTCCATATCTCATTCTGAATGTTGTTTTACTTATGTCCTCATCTTTTATCCTAACCTGGTGATAACCTGATCATAAATCCAATTTAGAAAAAATATGTGTCCCACCTACTTGATCGATTAGATCATTTATCCTAGGTAAGGTGTACTTGTTCTTAACAGACATTTTGTTTAATTGTCTGTAATCGATGCACAACCTTAGAGTTGCATCGTTCTTTTTAACCAAAAGAACTGGTGCTCCCCAGGGTGAGACACTCGGTCTGATATATTCTTTGTCCAACAATTCTTGTAGCTGATTTTTTAATTCTGTTAATTTTGGTAAATTCATTTGGTAGGGTGCTTTAGATATAGGGGCTAAACCATGTAGTAGGTCGATTGAAAAGTCTATCTTTCTCCTTGGGGTTAATTCATGTAACTCATCAACAAACACATCTCTGAAATCATGATAGACGACAAAATCCTCCAAGCTAGGTTTATTTTCTTTTTCCAACAGATTTGTCACTTGGATGGCATAAATCTGACAACCCTTTCTTATGCATTTCTTAAATCGTATTGCTGAAATATGTCTATCCTAGATGGGTTTTTGTATACCTTGAACTTTCCTAATGGTGTCTTTTTCATCTTTATATTTGAGTGATTTTTCATAACAATCTAAAACTTCTACGCCTTTGTAACCAATCCATTCCGATAATTTTATCATAAGGCCCTAACGGTAGAATGTTCAGATTTTTCTTTTTGTTTTGACCCCCTAAACTGAACTCACAATCAGAAATAAAATCAAATACTTTTCTTTTTGTTCTTTTTGCTAGTTGTACTAGAAAATATTTTTCATGTCTTGTTTTCTTAAGTTTATTTGAATCCACTACACCAGGAGCGATATAATTCAACATAGATCCTTGATCAATTAAAAAATAAATATGAGTATTGTTAATTTTACTTTAAACTTCCACTACAGTGGATATGTGGTTAGCTTGTTGGCCATCCACGACTACATTGATCCGATGTAAGCTTCTTCCCACATCTCCCACGGTAGAGGCTTCCTATAGGTTGTGAACCATAGTCCTGGCTACCGAAGTCAAACGTGGGCAGTTCCTCCTTAGGTGAGGTTCTCCACATTCCCATTATTTTAATGGTTCGTGGGGGTTGTCCCCAAACTTCTTTGTTCCCAGATTAACTGGTTTACCACCTCTTTGGGTGTTCTGGTTGTTCGAGTGAAAATATTTTCTTGGAAAACTCTTTTCTACATTTTGAAAATGGGCTTGCAGATATCCCTTCTTCCACTAATTCATTCAGTCTTGTTTCTTGTATTTCCATGCCTTGGGAAATTTTGACCAGTGTTTGTATTGGTCGTAACACATTCAGGCTCTCCTAAAAACTTCACTCAAGCACTTGGGATTATCGAATTTGATTTTGTCTGTATAGTAATATGGTAAAAAAATTAGGAACTGTTGGATTTTCACATTGTCCTCCTAGATATAAGGCACGAACCTTAGTAATTCCAGGAATTTGTTTATCAGATCATCAATAGTCATTTTACCGAGTCGTAACTCATAAAATTATTTGGTTTTTATTTCATAGTAACTTTCAGATAGGTATTGTTTCTTAAAGTATTTCTTAAAATTAGACCATTCTATCTATTTTTCCTTTAGGCCTTTGGCCAACTTCAGGCCTTTCCACCAAATGCTAGCCTTTCCTTTCGAATTATAGATGGCCATTCTGACCTTCATATTGATGGAATAGTTGTATATCTGTAAATACATCTTTATGTCTAATAACCATACTTTAGCTTCCTCCCCTGTTCTGGATTCCCCATCAAAGGTAGATGGTTTGATTTTCTTAAACTCTCCCTCAAGGTGGTATACCAATTTATTTTTTCTCCCTGTTTTTGTTTTATCTTCAGCTCAAGGTGTACCTTCGGACGAGTTGTCCCCTTTTTCTACTTTAGGACCATAATTATTGGAGGCCCTTTTACTGACCTCTTCTTCCTGGTTATCGTCCTTTGGGATCTTCTTTGTCACTATACTTTGTAGAAGAACTTCATTTATTTCCTATTGTGCCTTTTTTAGTTTCTTGTCTGCTTTGAACATTTGCAGCTCCACAATGAGATTTCTCATAGTTTCCAGAACTTCAGTAGGTGAAATTCCGTCACTATTCTGCCTCTGATCTTCAAGAGGCCTTTGTTCAAGATTTTCCTTGAGTCTGATTTCTTCTTCGTTCTGGGCTACCATGATTACAATAGAAATAAAGTGTTTTATGTTTGTAACAATAATTGTTTTGTTAGTTTTACATAAACAGGAAAATATGTGCTAAGCAATGTTTTTGTCCATGTTTAAGGTCCAAGTGTTGTAATGTTTTCTTTGATACCATATGTAGTGTACCCCAAATTACCCATAAAAAACTTTTGAGGAACATTAAATCTCCTTTTCTTTAAATAACTCATTCTAGAAGGTTTATCTTTAATGTAGGTGGTTAACTACTGTTGTTATTAACTTCTACATATCTATTAAGAACATCTCTCACATTTTTAAATTTTGGCCTTCAAACAACTTCCATCTTACTAGTACATAATACTATCATATATGTATTTGTTTCATGTTTAGGATCCTTAGTCCTATACTCATTTATAAACCCCAACCCCTATGCATAGCACACATGAACGAACCCTAGTCTGCAATATGAATTAACTTACCTACGCAATTGATAAGGTTTAAGAATTAAGAGTCGCAACATCTAACCATACATGAAAGGAATAAAGGGCTAACATGATGGTAATCATGCATTACTTTAACTAGCTGAACCAAAGTCTTACAAGCGGTGGTTTGCAATTAACTCCCACTCATCCTTAACATAAAGGAATCCTTCAGAAACAAAACCTATTGATAATGAACTATAAGGATTGTCGTAACTGCACAATGAACTAGGTGTGATAATCTAGTCACCAGTGTACAATGCCTTAAATGAATCGTCCTCTCTTGCATTAAATTGATATGAAGTTGAAGGGTTTTTCTGTCAGTTAGGATTTAAAGAACCTCTATCCAGTCCATTAATGGAGACCCGGTCATATGAAATCCTGAGGCAACCACTAATCCCCATATCCAATGCAATTTTTCCACCTTTGCTCCATCACATGGCCAGATGGGATCTTCGTACATCCACTATAACTCTGTGTGGTAAAGGTTATAGGTCTATTGTGAGTCTTCTGCCTGATGCTTCAGAAATTTTACTCTGCATTTGATGCAGGCGCACTCACAAGCAAGTCCGCTCATAGGATCTTCCCTTTACCATGGCCCAAAGAACTCTAATGTCCTTTATTTCCCTATCAGGAAGTCTGCACCCACAAAACTCTTCGCGCGATCCCCTCTCTTCACTTACCGGGGGATCAAAATTCACAACTTTGCGAGGTCAGTGGTCGAACATTCGACCCTCGAGTCCCCGAATCCCGATACAAGTTGACGCTGACCTTCCCTTCTATTTCGGGACTTTTCTTATCAGAATTTCGGCGCTCACGGTGACGAGCAACTTGATTTACTGAACCCTAACTCTCGATACGCCGAAACTCTGACACACGCACGGGTTGACATTTCAACGGTCCCTTTACTCCATCGGCATTTTGAAGTTCACAAGATCGCAAATCCTAATGCCTATGTTTCGGGCCTTCTCCTTCCCCGAATTCCCGAAAGGATGTGCCACCTGTCCACCTACTGATGCTTGTGGCCCCACACTCTTCCTTTGGCCTGTCAAGATATTGTGTTTCATGATTCCAAATTGCAAGAGTATCCTGTCCTCAAGACCTCCGAAACGTCGAAACCCGACTTCGTCAGATCTTTCGACCTGCGTCCCAAATGATGGACGGTTCAAATCGAACCTTGGACTTCACAAGCACAAATTCAAACCATTCACCTATATGAGCCCCGATGACCGAATTCTTAGTTGAGTGATCACATGACACGTGTCCTTATTGAGATCCATGGCTATGATCCCCTTGCTGTTTCGAAACTCAAAAGGTCTCAGGCTCTTGACTTCTGAATCCCCGATATACCAATGGCTCCTTATTCCTACCACCTATCCCAACAGATGGATGTCTCTGATCTTGTCAGGATTTCCATGATGGATTTGCCCGATCTCTGGTCCATGGGATTCCCAATTTCCTAAACCCTGACGCCTCAATATCCCGATGCTTCTCGGGGTTTCCACTCTACTCATGAGGATTAAACCCTGCGCAACTCCTATCAAATGAACGGTTGATGGGTAACTGTTTGATGATCTAACGGCTCACAATCCCTAGAGATTGAACTCTGAGTGCAGCCATAACTTCCCCACTTCTTTACCAGATCGGACGGCTGGCGGGATTTCACAAATCCTCTCCACAAGATCCTGACCATCTGTCTTTTCCTCCTCGATACTTTTATGAATTGAACCAAGGACTCCTTCTCGGACTTAATCACTTGTGACACAAAACTTTGACGCCTCGAGTCACTCGATATGCTCCAACTCCTTATGCTACCTTTAATAGCTTCAAAGGATTTATCCCTCCTGAGCTTTCTCACGACTCTGAGTCTTAGAGAAGATTCTTGCGTGCACTCCTTGCGGCAACTCTCATACACTTCTAAGTACTGAATACCTTCGACTCTGCGCACTCCTACAACAGTAGTCCCTCGATGTTTTACTCAGGTTCACAACCCTAAACTTAGCTTGGCCTACGCACTCCTTTCATGGCACTTGTGCTCAACTGCACTATTGAGGAAATGAGAACAAAAGTAAAACTATCTGAGCTTCAAAGACGCAACCCTGAATTCTTGTCGATGCACTCCTTGCGGACACTTCAACTGCGCTCCTTGCAGGAACTTTTTCTCAGATAGAGAAACAATTGAAACTCATTCCATCTTCCTTTCAGACTTCAACCTCAAACATGAAATTATATACATAGCATATAAATCAAGTGTACAACAGGAAGCAAACATTCATGAGAATAGCATCAATACACAGAGAACAACACAAACCATGAATTTGAATCAAAGCTTTCTATTAATCCAAATATCTGTACATGGGTGTTCCTACACAGTTCTCTGCATGCTCTTGCTCTTCCTTCTTTAGAATTCTTCCAATCTAATGATACAATACACAATGAGGGTGTCTATATCCAATTTCCCTCTTGCGCCCTCAAACAGTCTAATCTAGAATTAAATTCTATCTACCTGCATTAACTATCTTAAATGCCTCCTACCTACTAAGGATGAGAGCTTAAGGGCTCAAGGTCTATTTACAATATACAAGTGCGCCTCATCTTAATGGCTCATTTAAGATCGTGCAACAATTTCAAGGCAACTTCAAAATTTGTGCTGGCTCGTCCAGCTGTCTACTGCTTTCCGCGCTGGCTCGCTTGATGTGGGAGATGCTTCTGCATCATACTCCCTCGCTTGAAAAATTTCATGGGCTCCTGTCCATGAGCTCCTGCACGATCTATCCATGCTTCTGTATTTCTGCTTCAGTTTCCCAGCTGGCATCTTCAACTGGATGGTTCTTCCACTTGACTAGATACTCAAAGTATTCTTTCCTCCTGGTCTTCTTGCCAATTCTTTTGTCTAGTATGCTTTCCATTTGTGGCTTCTCTGCAACTGGAATTTGTTTTGTCTACTGGGTCACTGGCTGCTCACCTCCAGTCCCTGTTTCTTCATCTCTATATGGGTACAAATCTGAGACATTGAATATTGGAGATATTCCGATCCCATCGGGTAATTTAATCTCATAAGCGTTGTCCCCAAATTTCTTCAAGACCTTGTAGGGTCCAATTTTCTTCATCTTCAATTTATTATATGTTCCTCTCGGGAACCTTTCTTTCCTCAAATGTGCCAAAACCAGATCACCAACTTCAAACTAAAGTTGTCTTCTATGCTGATTGGCTCTGCACTTGTACTCCTGACTTGAATCCAGCAGTCGCTGCTTCACCCGGCTGTGAAGTTCTTTCATCGCCTCTGCGAATTCTTCTACACTAGTGCTGCTAGTCACAGTCTGTTCTAAATTTCTCAGTTCAGAAATTCCCCTCGGCTACATACCATAGACAACCTGAACTGGACTATGGATTATGCTTCGATTCACTGAGTCGTTATACGCAAACTCTGCTTGTGGCAAAATATGGTCCCACTGGCTGTGGTGCTCTATCACCAAGCTTCTCAACAAGTCTCCCAGACTTATGTTCACCACTTATGTCTGTCCATCCATCTGAGGATGATAAGCTGAACTAAACAACAAGTTAGTTCCCAGCTTCGTCCATAAGGTCCTCCAAAAATTCCCTATGAATTTGGTGTCTCGATCCGAAACTATGCTCCTCGGTAACCCATGAAGTCGAATAACCTCCTTGAAAAACAGGTTCATGATGTGAGTCGCATCGCTGGTCTTCTGGCATGGAATGAAGTGTGCCATTTTGGAAAATCTATCCACCACCACAAAGATTGAATCACAACCTCTATGTTTCCTTGGCAACCCTAATACAAAATCCATGCTAATCGCATCCCACGGTCTCTCTGGTATGGGAAATGGTTGATAAAACCCTTCTTTCTTCCCTTTGAATGCTGGAAAATTCTGCATCTTTCCATGAATCTCTTGACATCTGCTTGCATTCCCGGCCAAAAATATGACTCGTTCAATTTTGCGAATGTCTTGTCATGACCAAAGTGCCCTGCCAATCCTCCACTGTGTTTCTCCTTTAACAGATTCTCCCTCATGGAGCATTTCGGAATACACAGTTGATTGCCTCTGAACAGTAATCCTTCCTGGATCATGTATTTTACCCATGGGCTTCTGTCTCTGAGAACTGAATTCTCAGCCGCTTCATATGCCTCCTTAAAATCTGGATCATCTCTGTACATGTCCTTGAGATCATCAAAACCTAACGTCTTGACTCAGAACACCTGCAACAACAAACACTTCCTGCTCAAAGCATCAACAACTTTGTTAGCAGTACCAGAACTATGTTTAATCACAAATGTGAAATTTGCATATACTCAACCCATTTTACATGTTTCTGATTCAACTTCTCCTGTTGAGTCACAAACTACAACGCATGATTGTCATTGTACAAAACAAATTCTTTCAGGATCAAATAATGCCTCCACTTCTTCAATGCCTGTATGATGGCATAAAACTCCTTATCATAAGTGGAGTATTTTAACTTTGCCTCATTCAGCTTCTCGCTGAAATATGCTATCGGCCTATCTTCCCGACTCAAGACTGCTCCGATTGCAAATCCGCTTACATCGCATTTCACCTGAAACGTCTTCTGGAAATCCGGCAACACCAAAATTGGTTGTTCCGTAATCTTCCTCTTCAACAGATTGAAGCTCTTTTCACCTTCCTTAGTCCAGTGAAAATACTTGTGTCTTTTCTTCACTGTATCCATCATCGCTGCGCTAATTCCACTGGAATTCTTGATGAATTTTCGGTAGAAACTAGCCAATCCGTGAAAACTTCTCACCTCGAATACATTCCTCGGTGATGGCCAATCCTTGATTACCTCCACCTTATCTGGATCCATCCTCAACTCATTTTCAGAAATAACAAACCCCAAGTAAATGAGCTCTGTCTTCATGAATGAGGACTTCTTCATGTTAATCAATAGCTTCTCCTGTTGTAGTCTCTGCATCACTGTAGCCAAATGCTTCAAGTGCTCCGCTGCTGTTTTACTGTAAACCAGTATGCCATCCAAATACACAATGACAAATTTCCCGATGAACTCTTTCAGGACTTCATTCATCAACCTCATGAAGGTACTTGGTGCATTTGTTAAGCCAAACGGCATAACAATCCATTCATACAACCCCTCGTTTGTTTTGAATGTTGTCTTCCACTCATCACCTTCTCTCATGCAAATCTAGTGATATCTGCTTTTCAAATCAATCTTTGAAAAATATTTTTCTCCACTCAAGCAATCCATCAGATCATCCATTCTCGGCAATGGAAATCTATACCTGATGGTTATCTTATTAATCGCCCTTGAATTTGAACAACACAAACCATGAATTTGAATCAAAGCTTTCTATTAATCCAAATATCTGTACATGGGTGTTCCTACACAGTTCTCTGCATGCTCTTGCTCTTCCTTCTTCATAATTGTTCCAATCTAATGATACAATACACAATGAGGGTGTCTATATCCCGTTTCCCTCTTGCACCCTCAAACAGTCTAATCTAGAATTAAATTCTATCTACCTACATTAACTATCTTAAATGCCTCCTACCTACTAAGGATGAGAATTTAAGGGCTCAAGGTCCATTTACAATATACAAGTGCGCCTCATCTTAATGGCTCATTTAATATCGCGCAACAATTTCAAGGCAACTTCAAAATTTGTGCTGGCTCGTCCAACTGTCTACTACTTTCCGCGCTGGCTCGCTTGATGTGGGAGATGCTCCTACATCAGTTTTTCTCCTCGATGATGGTAGTTGATGTTCTGAAGGTCCCTATCTGGTGAAAATGAAGAAACTACACGACTTTCTTGGTAATTTTGTGACACTCTCATTCTATTTGGAATGAGTAGGGAGGGTTTCGGTCATCTCTTTAATTGTTATTCCTTATAGATTTCTAGAAATGACTTTCCCCTTCGTAGTTTTGAATTTGTGAAATGTTTCCTTCATTCATGGATGAATTTGTAAGTTTCAGTGATAAGGGTTGTGTCTTTAGTTTCCCGTGGGATAACCATTTCACCCTAAGAAACCATTTAATTATGGAGGTTTCTCTGGCTAGACCCAAACCCTTTTGTGGGATTTCCACTGGGACTATACCTCGACTCTCATTGTTAATATTTGACTAGAATTCCCCTTACCATGATCACTATAGGAGAGCCTTATTATATCCTCCTCCCTTGTATTTCTATTCATTTTAGCGGTAAGTCTATGAGTATCGACCCCTTACTTACTATGTAGACCATAGACACTCGGGTTTTTAAGTTGTGCAGTTGTGACCACATTCTTGTAACCATGGTGAGAGAGTTTCTTATTGATGTACAAGGTTTTGGGATTCAACTTAGAATTCCTCTGTTTACCCTAAACGTACCCATCCATGTATAGGTACCAACTATGAGTTTCTACTGCATAATATTGTATAGAACTTCATAAATCTTAAATGATTTTCGTTTATTCTCTTTTCGAAGCATTTTCCATAATTTCATAACTCTTATATTACTTTTGTTTATTCTCTGTTCGGAGCATTGTCCAAAATTTCATTTTGTACTATTTTTATCTTTGGTTAGGGATCTGAGATTTCTATATTATTAAGGTTTTGAAAACACAATTCTCGTGGCGACATTCATGATTAACTTCGTATGATTGTTATGAAGCTTATGTGTTCTTGAATCAAAATCTGGTTGAAAAAATAGTTTTCTTTATTTTAACATTGTCATTCATGTTTAAAGAATTTGTTACCGAGATCTAATGATGTGACCCCCTATTTGTTGCGAGGGTACCCATCAGACCAAACTTGGTCCCCTTCTCCCCTTTGGTTTGTGGATGACTTCATCAATGGCGCGAATAGGACGACAGGTATCAATTCGAAGCTAAGTTTCATCTGTGTATTTATCTAAGTTGATTCTTTTATAATCATTTAACTTAATAATTATTATATGTTTTTTCATTGAATTGTTATTCACTTTAATGTGTTATTAATTAACCTTTCTTTGTTTTCTTGTAGGTTTGCATGAAATTCGAAGTCTCAAGATTTCGAGGACAACTTCGGGTACAAAAAGTATTTGGGTTCCATTTCACAACGTCTTCTTGAAATTTCCCATCTAGGTTTTTTCAAAAGGAATGACCTTATCCTCGAATACATTCGTCATGGCATTTTACACCAGACCCCGTAATAGCAGGTTAATTGTGTATTCAAAACTTGTTATGTAGGGTTGAAGACTTTTTCCTTTGAGTATCAATTTGACTCTTGGACAAATTTATAACTATTTAAATTACAAATTTCTCCTTTCTGTAATAATGAAAGGGGACTGGGACTGTGGCTACTTGTTTCAATGTATCACTCATGAATTTATTTTGATAGTATATGAATTCGTTACTGAAATTCTATTGATACTTATATGTTCTTTATCTGAATTGGAAAGTCTTTAGTTAACTCCTGTGGCCATGCATCTGCAATCTACAACTATGCGTATATGTATTTATACTTGTGTGTTTCAGAAATTTATGGCTTTTTTAAGTTCACTAAGTTTTTTGTTTCTACGCTACTCAAATAAGAAAAGAACTTTGTTCTGTAAATGTTTTGAACTGGGCAAGCTTAATCTATTGACATAAAAGGAAAAGATATAATTACCTTCCTATATCATCGTTGAGACTCCTATTGTATGAATCCTTAGATATTTAGACAGATTATAAAACCCTCTGCATAGATTTTAAGTGTCTCTCTCTCTCTCTCTCTCTCTC